>VWYP01032777.1:360991-387574 GCA_013400435.1 Pycnonotus jocosus | reverse complement strand
AAAACCCAAAAAAAAACCCCCAAAAAACCCCAAAAAACCCAAAAAACCCCCCAAAAAAGTCTGTGGAAACCATACATGGACCTCCAAGAACACTCAGTCCTTTCCCTGACTGACCTGCCTGTGTGCATAACTCTGCTGGCAACAAAGGGGCCAAGAGCCCACTGCACATACACAGAAAACAAGCACAGACCTAACAGGGAAAGTATATGAAGGACTGAGTTTCTCTACAGAAATCTGGTTGCAGCAACAAGTTCACTGATGACACAAAGCTGGGAGGAGTGGCTGACACCCCTTAGCGCTGCAGAAGGATCTCGAGAGGTTGGAGAGATGGGCAGACAAGAACTGCCTGAAATTCAAGACAAATGTGGCATCCTGCACCTGAGGAAGAGTAACTCCATGCAAGGACAAGAGGAAATGAGCAGAAACTGATGCAGGAAGTTCTACCTGAATATGCGAAAGACTTTCTTTACTCTGTGGGTGATCAAGCATTGGACAGATTGCCCACAGAGGTTGTGGAGTCTCCCTCACTGGAGGTATTCAAGATATTCAAGAACTGTCTGCAATGTTGTACCATGTGCTCTAGGATGACCTTGCTTGAGCAGGGAGTTTGGACCAGATGCCCAACCTGACCCATTCTGTGATCTCGGCAGGACTTTGACTTATGGCTGCAAGAAAGCACCAAGATTACACTTCAGTATTTTATAATTTCAAATGCTCTGAAATGGATATTAATAATCCCCTAGGCTGAGGTAAGATACAGATAAAACTGATGCACCAGGCCAAGTAAGGAGAAAGGACTTACAGGCTGCTCCACTTCACATGAAGCTCCTCTGTGCAAGCAGAGCACTTCCATACTCACATTTGTTTTTGCAGGTGATGCAGCCTTGGCAGGCAAGAGGGGAGTGATCAGAAGATGGACTGATGTTAGACCAAGAAATAATGGTAGATTTGTCTCACACAAGCATTGCAGGGGAGACCTCAGTGGACGTCCCATTCATGCCTGATTAAGTTCTTGAGCACTGCCTCACTCATTTTTTTTCAAAGCTCTCCTTTGCAGTGGCTTTTTGCCCATTTCCCCACTATCAAGCCCAACTGTGCTTTAAAAGAAGTCTCATGCAGGTTGTCTTTATTCCCTTTAATCCAGCAGAATTATTTAGATGCTCTTGATGGGTGTAATGAGACCTCCTCAAGAAACTCTGAATTAACTCTGAAGTGCTAATAAAAGAAAAACACAAACAAAAACCTCCATGAGACAATTCCCTTAATGAATTCTGAGTCTATGATTTCTGTCAGCTAATTGATCCACTGCAGGTGAACTTGAACTACTGCAGCATGTTTCATACTCATAGTGCCCAGTTATTTCTGCAAGTAAAAAAGTTATGGCAAAAGTGTAATTTTGCAAATTCATATTTACTAATATTTAGTTCTATAACATGTATGTTCATTCTAAGAAATGCCTTAGGGATCTATAACCCTATGTTATACATCATAATTACTCTTAAATTTGAAAAAGTGCAAAGGAGACACATACACAGTAAGACACTTCAGTCTATCTAAACAACAGGACCACGAGTAGCAGACTGAGCTGAAGTCCTCTCCCTGCCCATAAGCTGTACTGCTAATGTCCTTCTTCCTCAGATCTGTATTACCCAAACAGTACTTATGTAAAAATAACTCGTATCTCATTACTTTTAAATTACTTTCATTGGAACATCATTGTAGCTACTATGTTTTTTCTTCCAGATTGGGACAATCAGATGTGTATCTGCTTTTCTGCTTTAGCAAGGGTTATAGTACATACGAGAACGTGCTGGTGAAAATTGACATGTATTTTTGGGCAATAACTGTTTAAGTGTAATTCTTCTTATTTTGTATTTTCCCTGTGAGTAAACACCTAACGAGCATACCTTTGCAACCACGGACAATATTCAAAGAGTATGCTGCAAATCTGGCTTCAACATTTTCACAGAAGTCTCACACACCATTAGAAGTAAAGGTTTACAGAACACTAGATGTGTTTAGAACACCAGATACTAGATTTGGCCCCAAAATATTAGTTCATCAGTGTTTAAAAATTTATACAGTAAAGTCTTAGTGGTATTTATGTGCTGAAGTCATAACTCTGAGAAGATATTCATCCTTCAGGTAACTGAGAGCCTCAATTAACTGTGGCTCAGAAAATAGGATTTCAACTGTACTGAAGTGTGGAAGAGCTCCAGCAGATCGATTAATCAAGCCCTGCAATGAAGCTAAAAGCATGCCGCAGACGTCTCCGAATGGAGACTCTCAGTGCTTTCAAGAAGGATCTGGAGCCCTTGGATTTTGGTCAGTTCTGAGTCATCTGTTTTTGTTGCTTCTTTGGACGCTATGTCCATCAGGATGCACTTTGTCTCTCTTCCACATACTGCAGGGTAAGAAAGCACAGTCTATCTCTTATCTGCATTTTCCCCTCATTTTTGTCTCTAGCTCCTTTCCCATAGAAGGCACGTCATTTCCCTGCCACTCCCTGTTTTCTTGTTCTCTTGCCCAGTTCACTCTGTACCTGCTGGCAGCCTGATTCCTGTCTATCTCTCAAATCTGGTCCAAAGAGAATTGGGATACAGTAAAAAAGAATGACGACAAAAGGAGATTAAATGAATCCAATTACCAGACTAACACAAAAGGATGGGGAAGTGTAGTTCTTAGCAGTAATGCCTGTGTGTGGGCTGCCCAGAAGGTACCATTTCACAACAGAAAGGAGAAAGCTGAGTTTTCTTGGGAAAGAGTGTAGAGGGAGGTTGGCTTCTCAGAGGACAAAGAGAAAATATGAAGACATTGTTTAAAGAATAGCTTTCTGACTAAGGTGATCTCATGAATGGCAGCAGAAGTGCAGAAAGTGGAGACTTTCCATGTCCTGCCACACACATAGCAGGAAATGTTATGTTATGTGAGCACACCTTAGCCCACAGTGACCACTCTAACTTGAGAACAGATTAAGGCAGTAGCTCTTTACTTACAGTGACCAAGAGGAATATTTCCTTTGTACTTGACAGAAGTTAAGACTCCCAAGAGTCATGCAAGTAGCAGACTTGATAGACACTATGAAAAATGACTGAATCCAAACCTGACATCGACAAGTACTGAGCCCAAATCTACCCAGCATCTCCTTCAGGTAAGGTCATGTTCTTCTCCAAGCCTGTTGCTATAAGGCTCTTGTGCCTTACCAGCTGCACTTCCCTTTGTTTGGAAAAGCTGCCCTGAGTTCCCAACATTTGCTGATACTATGGTTCTCAAAACAGGCAAATGTCCAGTAAGAGCCCAAGTGGCCCTGATGTGGCTCCAGTACAAAGCAGAGACTTGGAAGCCAGGTCTCTCCTACAGGAGCAGGCAGAGTTTCCCATTAACACTGAGGAGGAGGGAGCCAGCATTATGGAAGATCTGTCCCCAAGGAGATGGCATGTCCAGGGGGCACAATCTGCTTTGAGAATCTGTATCAGACATCCATCAGTTTTGGGCACTTAGTTGCTGGATTCACCATTATCTTAATCTAGACAGCTGACTTTCTCTGCAGTGAGAGCAGAACTGAGTTCCTAGAACTCAGTTTTCAAGAAGTGACACAGGTTCACACACCATAACTTCAGGCTTATGTCTGAGCACTTACAGTTCCCTGATGGGCAACTGCCAGACTTGTAAGCTCCTGAGGGCTGGGCCCCTTCATATCAAACCATGCATTCAAGTACCGTGGCAATCAAAATTCATGTGTGTTTTCAAAAGCTTGAGCTTAAGACTTGATATTAGCTGATTGAAGAAAATCTGACATTCAAAGAACATAATGCATCAAGCCTTACTAGCAACTCAAACCAGAGTGACAAACGGAGGGAGAAAATTTGTCCTGAACCACAGGGGTTTACAAGATTTTATCCTCTCCACTATCAGTACACAGCCAACACGTGTAAAGAAAAGACAACATTATGGCAAGATATCATGTGTCACCCATTTTATGTGGTTTCTTACAGCTTTTGGGAAATTCAGACACTTGTTTTTTGGAAAGGCAGGGGTTTTTTCTTCTCAGCAAATGCCTCATCTTTCCAAAGCAAAATGGAAAGCAAATAACCCATTCTGCTTCAACCTACAATAAAAAAATTAGTCCACTCACAAAGGTCAGTATCAGTTACAAATAAATACGCTTAGCCCAGCACTTCTGAACAATCTTGAGAAATAAGCCAGAATCAGGACAAAATGGATGCAAGTCAGATTTGGGGAAAAAAAATATTCAAACATTTTCCACACTGAAAACAAAGCTTGGCAGAGAAAAATACTATGATCAAGCTGTTAAAGTATCTAAAATCCTATCTTGCTAACATACTGACACAATCCAAGTCACTTAAATCTGTATCATTGACAGATTCAAAGTAGCCTTTCCTCATTTGCTGCAGGTAAAGGTCAAAGCATCATTTAATAAAATAGCTGCTTCTTTTATGGAAATTCTTGTTGCATATAAACAACTGTAAAGAACTGTTTCCCTCTCCTTTTATTACTCTTCACTGGTGCACAAGCCTTTAAAAATTCCCAGAATTCAACTGATAGTACGTAAATGGATAGTTTAAATATCTGCAGTTAGCAACTACAGTCACTCTTCATCTAGAAGGAACAGAACTGTTGCAGTTCATAAAGAAATGTAACATCTTGGTCTAAGCTGAGTTAAGTTTAAACCTGCAAGAAGAAGATACCACATAAAGTCAGATGAAACAGGAGGGAGCACACTTTTAAGCACCTTCAGGTTCATAGCTCAAGATTGTCATATGAAGAGTTTCATCTCTCTTTCCCCTTCTGGAAATCTCTTGGTGGCAATTCTACATCAAATAATTTTTCCTTCTCAATATACAATTTTTTCCTTCCTAACATTAAACTATTTCTGAGATGTCAAAGAATCAGGTCTCCCAAGTGCTATCTGCTACTCACTAGGCTGTGACTCCTCAAGTTTCCTCCTAGCACCCCGATGTAAAACTTAAGCAGTCTCAGAGTACTAAATTATCCTTTTTCACCAAAGGAATCCCTGTGGAGCCTCCAAGATTACCTCATCTACCTCATCTTCTTAATTTCACACAGGCATCAGAGGCAGAAAAATCCTGAGAAGGAAGGGTAGAAGAGGATAAATCTCAGAATTCTACTGATCACCTTGTCACATCCAGCAAGATCCTCAAGTAGACAAACATGCCAACAGCTGGGAAAGGCAGCTCCTCTAAGCAGTTTCCCAGAGTTTTTCCCACTAGTGCCCACCAATTACCAGACCATGGGTATTAATCATGCTATCACTGGTTTGCACAGTATGTAATCAGCAATTGAAATATATCGTATGCACAAATATATTAGTGAAGAGTTTTGTACTTTATTGTTCAGATTTATTTCAATTCAGCATCACTTAGGTAAATTTGTCTTCAAAGATTTGTCAAATTTCTGTTCTGAATAACAAGTCAACAAAATTTTAGGTTTTAGGGCCTACTTCCTATACAGCAAACCTATCCCCTCACTGTGTTGGGTACTTCTATTCCTATTTACATCCTTGCAAAAGAAGGCTGACATTTTTACCACTGCTATTTCCTAAAGGTATCAGGAAGCTTAGCATTCAAGTTACAATCACAAAGACACCATCTTCATGTTTTATGCACACCTGCCATTTTTCTCTTTTGTAAACCTGAAGCATGAGATTCACCTCTAATGTTTAGGTGTTTATTACTCCCCTTCAAGTCATTCATTTGATTATGTGCTGTGTGTCCCAAGAAGGCAGCACAAGAGCTTTCCCACAGGGAAAGGTGACTGAAACTCAATCTTCTGAAAGGTGGGAAGTTGTATACTCAAGAGCCCTATGAAAAAAAAACCCTAATAACTCAACTTTTGTGCCCCATGCAGAACTGGTATTTGCTGGGCTATTTTATTTCTCCCTGCCATTCAAGGAAGCTCTTATCTTTTCAGCCATCAACTTCTTCACTCAGCATTGGTCCACAAGCTTTTGCTGTTGCATCCTACAGCTCCCTCCTTTTCCAGTCAACTTATGAAGATACTGTTCCAGTAGTGTTTCCCAGCATTATTCTTCCAACTGAGACATGTGTTCCCAGCTGCAGCTTCATGCACTCTGGCTCATAAGCCAGTGAGCTGGGCCATAAGGATGTCTCATGTCTCCTCAGACTAGACCTGATGCCATCTTGGTTCTTTTCCTACTGTTTCTGAGTTTCTTACTGCCTCTCTCCCAAATCACAGAACACTGAACTGTTCTCTAGTTTGGACTGGACCATACCTGCTTTAATGAAGGCAAATCAACTTGCTATGTCTACATATATTTGAATTCTATCTACAGATGTATAGATTTATAGAGATACAGAGACGCCTTCATATATTGTCCTATTTTATTTGCTGATTTGTCCTCTTCTCTCCTCTACTTGAAGGGGATAGATATTTCTCCTTATAACTGCCTCTTCTGACTGTGTTCATTTTTGTGCTGAGGTGAGCTTTTACAAACACTACAAACATTACTATTGGATTCATCATACCTTCAACCTGCCAGTCATTTATCACAGCTTCACAGTGTGCTCACTTCAGCCTTTACAGAGTCACTCTGAAAATAGATCCATTTAACATTATGTTTATACCCTTCTTCCACATTTCCTTTTGTGACTGCAGTGTGTCCAAATGACCGTGTCCTACTGAACAGTCTTCCCAATAAAACCAACAGATTCATTGCTCCTTTACTGGAAAGAATTTTCAAAATTTGTCTGTATTTAATAGTCAACCTAAGTGTAACACTTTGGGTTCCTTAAGACAGAAGAATCTGTATGTATGTGCACAGGGCTGCTTCAGAATATTCTACATGCCTGAAGTCCAGGAATTTACCTTTCATAGTACAGCAAGCCCAGATCACGCAATAAAGCAATACCATGGCTTCAGACTGCTTTACAGATCTATTAGTTTATGGTTGTGACCCAACTCACATTCACCCCTTTTCTGAGATCCAATCTACACATTCAGCCTTCTGAAAAATTCTAAACCATCTCTTGTGAACAGCAGCTAACATGCATCTGATTCAGAGCTCATGGAATGTAACTGCATCATGTTAATACCACCTCCTTCTAAACACCCGAAAAAAGAATTAAGCTTCCACCTTAGAAAAGAAAGTCCTTAAGAACTGCTAACTCTAATCCTAAACTCAGCAAGGATGTAAAAACACTACTCACCTCTTCACTCAACTGTCAGTCTGCACAGAAGACATTTTCCACTCTGCTGCAGAAAGATGGTACAGATGCAAAAGGTCAAAGCACAATGATAACAGGGGACTTGAATTTGAGTCCACACACAGAGCTACTGCAGTAGAAGACAGAGCAATTTTCTTGCTTGTGTATTTGTATTTATTCTGTTTTACATGCTTCAGAAAAGAAAATGTTCCAAAATACACACAGCTCTTTCCTTATACATATTCATTTAATTCCCAGTGACTGAAAAAACACCCTGATAATTGAAACACAGGCACTAATCGGCCAAGATCCTTGGCCATTCCAGAAGAGAGGCGAGATAACAATGTATCCTTTTACTTGCCTCTGGAAGATGATCTTTCTAGAATAGATAACTCATGTTGATGCATAATGCAGAAAGTTCATGTTCTCACTATCAGAGCTTCTCTTTCCTTTACCAAAGTACTGATGTTTCTCTGGACAATTCAGACAGTACCTTGCACTGACTCTGAATTCCCTTTACAAAAGTATTTGTGATGCTCATGCAGGTGCCTTAGGAACATGTGGAGATACAAGCGTGAAGAAGGAGGAGTTGGCTGCCCAGTGTCTCCATCTTAGCTGGGGCTGTGATGCGCACAACCTTTCCCCATTGCAGGCTCCACAGGAAAATAAATGTTCATGCCAGGAAGAATTAGCTTCTACAAATCCAGATTATGTTTTCAGTAATTTTGGTTTTACTGCTTTGGTCAGATCAGATACAGAAACATGAACTTCAAACAGCTTCAGGACAAAGATGGCCTAAGTATCTGTAATTTACTGGCTCCCTTCCACCTCCCTCTCATTATCAGCTGACTCAGTAAAACCTATCACCTCTCCTTAGAAAAGGGAATATTGAGCTCAACAGACCACTTGGTTTCCAGAAGAGGCTTATTTTTGAAGTCTCATGGCAACCTAGTAGCTGAATGCTATGAAACATAGGATACCCTCAGCTGAAACACTGGAAGAGCCATTTACACCAGACAGGAGCATGTAAGAGGAAACGGTAAGACCACAACTTCCCACCCATGATGTTCAGTATGTTCTTAACACCTCGTATACTTAGTTTCTCTTTTTGCCAAGTACCCACTTTCCACTAGTTTCTGTCAGCTTGTCAGAGGAAGTTTATTGCACTCTGCACCTGGTTGGAAAGACTCAGCTTCCCCACGGGACCTGGCAAAAACAACCAGAAAATAAAACAACTATGTCTGTGTCATCCTCTGCAGCATGGAGGCAAACCTGCCATCCCAGAGTCACGCACAGGCAGTAGAGGCTCTTCAATGGATAGATAATTCAACTGGCTTCCTTCCATTAACTGCAACCTAAGGCTTTACCTAGCTACCATGTAACTGTGTTTTTGTATTTAGACAGGAGAGACAAGAATTAGAGAATCTCAGAATAGTTTGGGTTGGGAGGGACCCCAAAGATCATCCAGTTTCAACCAGACTGCCATGGGCAGGGACACCTTTCTCTGGACTTGGTTGCTCAGAGCCCCATCCAACCTGGCCTTGAACACTTCCAGGGATGGAGTATCCACAAACTCTCTGGGCAACCTCACCACCACCTCACAGTAAAAATTTTTTTCTTAATATCCAGTCTAAACTCACTCTCAGTTTAGAGCCATCACTCCTTGGCCTATCACTACACGCCCTCATAAAAATTCCCTCTCCTGCTCTCTTGTAGCCCTCTTTAGGCACTAGAAGGTGCTATAAAGTTTCCTTCTCAGAACCTTCTGTTGCCCAGGCTGAACATCCCAGCTGTCTTAGCCTGTCTTCGCAGGAGAAGGGCTCAATCCCTCTAACCAACTTGGTGGCCTTCCCCCGGACTCATTCCAACAGATCCATGACCTTCCTATGCTGGGGACCCGGGAGCTGGATGCAGCATTCCAAGCAGAGTCTTATGAGGGCAGAGAGTCCCAGTACAGGCCCCTGAGGTGCACTATTTGTTCCTTGACGTTCATTGGGAATCTGAGCTATTTGACGACTACCCTTTGGATGCAACAGTCCAAATAATTCCTTATCCACTGAACAGTCTATCCACCAAATCTATGTCTCACCAATTTAGAGACCATGCCAAAGGCTTTACAGAAGTCCAGATAAATGACGCTTGCTCCCTTCCATTAATGGAGTCACTCCATCACAGAAAGCCACTGGGTTGGTGAGGCAGGACTTGCCCTTGGTGAAGCTGTGCTGGCTGTCTTGAGTCACATGAGTGTGTCTTGCCTCATTAATGACTGGCCACAGAGTTCCCAAACTGGCAGGGCTTTCCCAGGGTCACACTATTTTCTGTGCAAATCTTCATTTGTGGTGCCCTTAATACCCAACTTGTTGTCAGCTTTCATTCTACCATCTCAAGAAAAGTTTAAAGATACCCTCTAAACAACTGGTTGTTATTTTAGGAGGCACTGTTATTTAGCAGTTGTTGTTTAAGCAGTGAGGAACTGATCCCTCCTTTGAGCAGACACTGAGCTCTCACTGACTCAAAGCCACTTCTGACAGTGACTTGTTTGTTCGCCTCCAGTAATCTGCATTACACTATTACTGCACCACGATACCATTCTAACAAATTAATGACTTGCATGACATGGTTTTACCAGATTTTGAATTTTGTATAAACATTTCACACACACATGCATACAGAGGTCCAAATTAATGAATGAATTTCAAGCACTTAACAAAGGTACCTTACAAGCTTTGTTTCCCTACAGGCTCCCATCAGTAGTGACTAGAACCTGTGAAGGCAGCTAGAGATGGGCACATTCTGAAGACAAAAGTGGAGTTTGATCATTCCTGATGCTATCTTTCCTGCATCTTTCCATCACCTTCTCAGAGGTGCCTAAAGCATGTACAACACTGATTTATTCGCCTCTGTGAAATACTTGAGGTTACATAGAGTAATTTCAGGTCTTATCAAACAAGATTTTTTTCTTTATCTTACTTTCATTCTGGGCAACAACAGGCACCTCATGCCTCTGGGCAAAATGCCAGTTTAACAAAGATGCCAGTTCTCATCTGTGTTGGGAACTGTCTTGTATTAAAATGAGAAAAGAATTCCTCAGTTTTAAGTAAAATGGTTTGATACTGCTCAGACTAGACACCAAAAATAACCCTCTTCAAAAGCCCCAAACCTTAAATTCTTTTTGAACCATCTTTAAAATCTGCTCAACAAACAGAGCATCAGGTGACCCATACCAAATAGAACCAGAGAAACACCACATGTTTTCTTGTCCATGTTTATGTAAGATGCTTAAGAGTTGTCATTTTTGTGCCTGAATTGTGCATCCACTATTGGCAGTCCTGGAGACACACACTCTGGTCAGCTATTCATTCCTTTTTAGATGTACAGAAACCTGCAGCATACCAGGACTTCTATGACAATCACTAGATACTACGCAATACACTGTTGGTAGAATGAGAAAGAATCTAAGTTTTTGTCTCCTGCTAAAACAAACTAAATATCATTCCATAATATAACTAGTCTTGATACATGCAACAACAAACACATCACATGACACATAGACCAAACAGCACTATCTGCACAACAGTTCATCGCAATGCCAAGGTGTTCAGAGTGTTAACATTTTCAAGTGTGCTTCTTTTGCATAGGCTTGTACTAACTTAGAAGCCAGATTACACTGCAGCTAAGCAACTTGCTTCACTGTATCTTCATTGCCTCTGAGAGTTCCCACAGCTGTAAAAATATGCAAAGTTAACTTAAATATTACATATGCAAAGTGAACTTTTAAATAAATATGCCTCAGCCAAGGCAGTGCTGCATGTGTGGTACATAGATAAAAGTTCTAGCAGTGTACATCTGTGCCTGAAAATAAATGGAGGGTGACTTTTACCATTCCATGCTGATAGTAGTTTTCTTGGGTATTTCCTATGTCTAAGTCACCCTTCTGAGTCACCTACGCTTAGATACTCTGGCAGCACAGTACAAGATGCAAAGTTTTGCACTGCATCCACAACTTTGACAGGTCTTCCTTCCTTCTCCTGCTGAGTTTACAATGACCAGTATATAAAAGAATAAGGAGCATCTTCTTATGCATGGAAGCAGCCCCCATTCAGCAGTCTTTCCTCATGTTTTCCCTGGTATAGCCACGGCATGTAAAAAGTTCCAAGAGTCTGGCTTAAGAGCAGACTGGACATTAGAAAATGCTGAAAAAAAGTGAAGCTCTACTACAGAGATGCATGGAGGCTCAGAAGTCAAAAAGCAGAGAATGTTAGAGATCCACTCCAACTTTCATCTTGGGAGTACTAAAACTAAAATATCCACTAGACTACAATAATTCTCCCGAAGCAATTCTAAAAGGCATTGAGACTGACAGATAATACAAAGAATAAAAATTTTCAGTTCTCCCAAAGTTGCTAGATAGAACTTAAAGACTAGCTAGCAAAAAAAGACAAAAGAATGCAAAAGTATTCACAAAGGATGATAAATGTAGCTGGAACCAGTGGATAAACAGAAAATTAGGAACATACTATGGCATTTGGCCGGTTATGTAACAAGAAGCAACATGCATGCCCAAAGTTCAAGGACTGCTGATATTGGGGCCCAGTAATTACAACCAGAGACCTCTTTAGATGACCCTCCAGGACCATAAAACATCTTCCAGCAGGAGGCAGATGAATGCAAATTAGTTCTAGGGAAAGTGATGTTTTAGTTAGGAAGTACATTGTAATGAATGTATATAATCAGGATGGAATAAACAGTCTGTGGTAAAGTTTCACGACACACATTTGATTAGAGAAGATATCCTCTGAAAGTGCCCAGCACTGTAATAAAGAATGCCTGCTTTCTAATATTTCAAGTGGTGTTAGAAAGTTTATTTTCTGTCCAATTTTGGTATCACAACAACAAGGAAGTGAAAAGAAGTAGAAAACAGGACTCAGATGGAGAAGCAGAAAGACCTTCCTAAGTTAATGCCAAGGTGGCTACATAAATGGGGTTGTTGAGCAGCTGTGCTGCCTCATAAAGCAAGATGCAAACTGATGCAAGTCTTGTAAATGAGCTATGCTGGCCCTAAGAGAGGCGCAAGGGGCAAATAGTGCAGTGAACTAACACAGGACTGATGAAACCTGTGCCTTACTACTAGGTTTGCCATGATCTGCAATGTGACCTTGGACATGTCACTCCATCTCTCTGTGCCTCTGACTGCCATCTGGCTGATTAGGCTAAACTATTTGGTGTGAGGGCTGCATTTAATTATAGACTGGGCTGGCAGGTAGCAAAAATAGTTACCTATACTGACAAAAGCCATCAGGAAAACGGAAATACAAAGAGCAACTGCATTCAGTCACTAGCAGAAGTACCAAATTGAGGTGTAGTCAAAAAGGCTGCACAACTAGGCAGCTCTTAGCACCAGTCTCATTTGCTCAGTCACCTGTAGCACATGGATTCTCAAGTTTACCAAAATATTTCTTTCAAGGAGCCTCAAGGTGCATCTTTAAACCAGATACAAGCATTTGTATTTAACAGCATATTCAATAAGCTTCTCTGTACAGCACTTAAGAGTGAGTAATTAAAGGAAATATTTCTGCAGTAGAGTTTCTCATTAGCAACCTAATTAGCCTTCTGAAAATAATTAACATTCCTTTCTATAATGGGAACAGATGACCCATTACATCCATTAGTCAAGCAAAACAAATGCTGAAGGTAAGGAAGATTTGTTCAGAGAGACAGCAAGAAAGCATCCAGCAGTAATACAAGTAAAAAAGAAGAAGATGAGGCACAAATGCCTGTGAACCACGAGGACTGGACAGTGCAAGTGTGTGTGCAGAACTAGTATGTGCATAATGCCCGATGTGTGCATGCAATATTCACATTGAGCATTTTCCTTCCCCTGCCTCTAGGACCCACTGGTAATCTAATCACTAAGATGGTGAAAAATTCCACTTCTAACTTGTTTTGAAAGCCAGAATTAATCAACCATTCACAGTCAGAAACAGCTCTCTCCACATGCAAAAATTCCCCAAGGGTCATGTATTTTGACTATTAAAACACTCTCAAAATGGCCGTTAAAATAAAGCATGATTTAATGTCAGATACAGGGACAAGTGAGTTGATGTCTATGAACAGCATGAAGTTCACCTGTCAAGTTTCACAGGGTAGCGTTTGGCTAGTCAGCATAACCCGAAAGAGTTACACTAACTGGTCAAACATACATTTCCTGACCAGTGCTGCAGAGTCACAGGCACCAGTATTGTGGGATGTGTGTGTATATACAGATGACAGAAAGCAAAGGACAGAGGTCAATATATCACTGCCTGGTGCAGCAAGAACTGTGGTAACAGTAGCTGGATGCACTGTTCCAGTGCAGAACAACAGATAAAAGAGAAACGAGATGAATTTCTAAACATCCACAAATTCAGGTAACATAGCAAACATAACAGTTCCATGTTTGATACATACTTACGTTTCCCTGGCAGGAAAGCTGAACGCTCATAGCCTTCAAGTGTGATTGCAGTGAGGGCAAAAGCTCAGCCACACAAAAGCTTCTATAGCTACATCACTATGGAAACCGCAAATCTACTGCATGCTCTGTTTGTCTACTTCTTTCACTGATGAAAAACAAAGAAAAGGTATGCTTCTAGTTTATCACCTTTTCACTTTGGTCAAGACCATAGGACGACAAACACATTTTACATTCTTCAGAAGCAACCCTTTCTTCATTGACAGCTCTCCTTGTGAAATCTACCCAGCCTCTCAACCCAGCAGGGCAGTCATTCCCCTCAGCATGTTTCCACTACTTTTTTAGTGAGGACTCTTCAAAAGCAGTCTGGGATTTTATCTTAGCCTCTATAGTTTCCCTCAGCATCTGGACTAGGACAACTCCAAAGGTGACTCACTCTACGGCATATCCAGCTGGCTGACATAACAAGAAGCTGAAAACTGTACTGATCACAAGCTATGGTGTCTTGTTCTGACAGAAGTAACATTCCCTTCCTTTCCAAGAAGCTCTTTAAGAACATTTGAAGTGCTCTCAAAATGCAGTAGGGCACACTACAAGACAGCTGTAAATGCAAAGGTTGAACTTCTGCTTTAAGAAGACCATAATTTCTAAAGCTGTTGCTAGTTACAGGTAGCTTTTCCCACACTAAAAATCAGAATACATCTCATGAAAAGCCTAACAGCCAAGAGCAACTCTGAGAGATGCAGAAGGAAAATGGGGAAGAATGCTCAAACATCTGCAATATGGCAGTATGGCATAGACAGTGCAGCCTGGGTATTTGAAATGGCAGAAGGAACCTTCATACCAACCAGTGGGAAGAAAAAAAAGCAAAACCAAAAAGTTAAACCCCCTCTGCATCTAAGTAGGTGTATTTTATGCTGAAGAACAGCTTCTGAACAAACCTTCGGCAACACCCTCTCTCACAGTGGGCACTTCTTACCTGAGCCCACAGCAGTTCATGGAAGAGTTGGAGGAGAATTGAGCCTCTGCAGCTCTGTAAGTCTTCAGTGCTCTCGAATTCAACTGCCAGCTGTATTACATTGACAAATGCCTACTAATAAATGAGTTGAGAAAAACTATGTGTTACAGATGCTCCCAAAGAGCCATTTAAATACATTCATCTCCACTAGAGCACTCTGCATGGACAGAAAAATCCTGCCTGTGCTCAGGGAGCTTTTAACAGAGGACACTTTGGCTTCTCAGCAAGAGGGAGCTAGGAACAAACTGACATAGTCTAAGTTCTCTTACAAAAAACAAAGCAATGCTACACGAAAGATGTGGGTCTCCCACCTCCGTTTTGCAAAATGGGCCAGAGCAGCCAGGGGCTTCCATCTTGCTCCTAACTCATTGCCCTCACCACACAGACAATTCCAGGCTGGCATTACCAGATGTGTCCCAAGTTCATTGGTGTTACAAGTATTCCTACCAACAGCACACGGGATGATAACAGGTTACTTCTGTGTCCTCAAGGATATCACAACAATGCCCAAGCCAGCTTAATGAAGGACAAGCTCAAGAGTGGTGATCACAGTCTGCGGGGTCTTGTCCCCTTGGCTTTGAAAGCAGATCTGTCTGCATCTCCAACAGACAGCGTCCTGAACAGCCTGAGTGGATGGAACTTACAGGAGGCATAGGAGGAATGAATAATTCATAGTCTTGCTCTGCTGCCAATGGATCTGTGTTTTCTTGTGCCCATACGGCGCTCAGTTTTTGTTTTAACAGTAATAGGAGACTTCTGCACTACATTCGATGGTTCTTGAGGACAGGCAAGAAGCAGCATTTGCTCTACTCACAGCAATAGTACCACACACCCGAGCACTTGCCAGACACAGCTTTCTTCAGAAATACTCATGACTGCATCACTGACAAAACAGCTGGACTCATACAAAGCTCAGTGCATCATCAGCTGCCTTCTCAGGAAGCTGCTGACACTTGCTTTGCTATAACATTGCAGCACTAGTCTGGACTTTGCCACTCAATAGATGACACTTGGTGACCAACTGAAGCCCTGTAATCAGCTACACAATGGGCAGCAAAATCACAGCTAGAGCTCTGGGCAGGTGCTGACCCTGCTTAGTCACACTGTTAGCACTGCCACAATTAGGTCTACTGCTTTTCTTCAGCATCTGACTGTTCACCAGTGTCAGAGAGGATCAGGCGTCTATCAGCAAGAATACCCAGAGGAGTGGGACAAGAGAATAGCCCAACACAGCATCTCCTGGGCACTACAACTAGGAGAGGGTAATGAGACACCTGAGACAGGACAGAGGTAGGAATGACAGTGTATGGACCTGAAGTTTATATATGTAGCATCTACATGTTCAAAATTAGTTCCCAGCTAGAAATAAAGTGCTGTGCACAACCTCCTCAGGAAAGCTGATCCACAGCAGGGAAAACAATATCGTAGCCTGAACCATGCGACACACTGCAGACACAGAGAGTGTGTCAAAAATGCTGCAGGGTCTAGAAATTATTCTGGTCCCACAATGTCCACCCCACTAACCAGAATCAATATAAACTTTTGTTCTGGGATATAAATAACCCTTCCAAATTGATAGTATTTTACATGCACTCTGGAAGTGTAACTGATTGCCACAGCATACAGGAGAGTGGCAAAGATGAGGCTAAGAAGATTAGTAGAGTAACACACTGGTGAATCAGGTGCAGAGACTGCACTGCTTCTTAGGGCCAGGAATAGACTCCTCATCATCCGACTCACACCTGTGCTTTCACAGGAGAGAGCAACCCCCTGCTCTTTACCTACTGCTCTGGTTTAGCTCAGAGATACTGCTCCACTGTCCTGATTGTTTTAACTGCCTAAGGCTAACAGAGTGTGAGATTTTAAAGAGACAATAACACTGAAAAGTTTGGCTGAATAAATTACAAGCAATCAGAATGATGTGACCCACAGCAGAGAGAAATCAAGGGTGATGTGTGCAAATGGCAATCTTACGCCTCCAGAAAAGAACTTGAGGTTTAAACCGATGGAATTAACTTTGCATTCTACATACTTCAGTTTCAAAGGTCCCATCTACAATGCAGTCAGCTCTGTACTCAGACAACAGCTCGGTTTTTCTGGTCTACAAGTGCAGTCCCACCAGTTTTAGTCTCAAGACCTTACCTTTTCCGGGGAGGGATCCTGGAGCTCTCCCACTCTTTGGCCAGCTCCTAATTCACAACATCCACAGGTAATCTAGGCTGTCTCCAGCAAGCCCAAGGGGTTTCAGATGCCAGTTGTTTTCAGCCCAGGTGCATGCGACCAACAGCTAATACAGCAACCAGACAGCCTGCCTAAACCAAAAAAGTACATTTTAATCTTAGTACAGCACAATGCAAGACAGGTTTTAAACACTGAACAAGCTATGTGTATGGATATCTTAGCTCCAGTACACTGAGTCCTGGAAGAACTGACTTCTTCAGAGTCCCCATACAGCAACTGTACCTGTCCTTTGCCCAGGGCAGCACCCTGACACCTGCCTCTCCTCGGGTGAGGCTCAGCCTTTCTGCTCTCCACTGTCCTTCTGGATCTCAGCCACAGCAAACAAACAGAGCAACTTCACTGGAGTCAGTGACCAAAGGTTCACTGCTACCATCTCAGCCCAGGTCTCAATTAACCCTTGGAGCGTCTGCCAGAAATTGCTTTACTTCTGTTGTCCCCATCAATGTCTCAATTTTTTAAGTAAGCTTCACCGCTGACATCTTTTCACCCCCATCCTATCTCTCCTAACATTGCCTCCTTATCCTCCCCAATCTCCTCTCATCCTCACTTCTCCAATCAACACACTTTTCTTCTCTCTTCCCCATTCCAGGACAGAGTGTGGACTTCATGTAAGCAGGCCCTTGCCACTGCCACCCACCCAGCAACCCAACCAATTCCTGGGGGCACTGGCACTGACGTCCCTGCTCCAGTGATCTGATTGCCTTTCACCTCCATACTGGGCTCAGGCAGCACAGCTGCATGATCCAAGCAAGTGGAACGCATGAGCTGAGGCTCTCCTTCTCTTCAAATGTTGACATTTAGGATGCTACATTCCTGATTTTCACAGAAGTCATGCCTCAAGGTGACAGCTTCAACGTGCAAGTATCCAACACCTTATTTACATCAGCCTCACAGATCTTACAACCCAAGGGCTTGTCTATACATAGCATTTTTCTGGATTAATTGCATACGAAGAAGTTAAAGGAGGACATTTATGTGTCAGACTGTGTAATAAATGAGTTATTCACGTTATCCTGATGAATCTCAGCATTTTTGAGCGTCAAAATCCAAGAGGAATTTGAGACACATGTTTTCCTTAATAAACAAACTAAACCAAATCTACACTGGTTTTGAGTGACACTGAACTACAAAACCACTCCAATTAAAAATGCAGATTAAATAACTAAACCTCCCCCAAAAAATCTTCCCAATGAGATTAATGTAGCAATAAACCCACTACTTAAATCAATATAATATAGGTATTATTGAGACACATCTAGCATCTTCTGCCTATGCACTGAAGCTTGCATCTACTTTGGAGTCTCTCTCATCATGAGAAATAGTTGCTATTTTACTAGCTACATATTTGTATATCAGACTGGGAAAGAACTTGTTTGTTTTCTAGCTTTGGTATAAATTGTTGTCACATCAATGTTCCTAAAAATTATTTGCATGTAATCCATTTTCCTTATATGCATTTTGCCACAGTTGGATATTTGCCACAGATTTCTATTGAACTATTTATCAGACATATGCAAACAAAAATTCAAAAGGCATTTCCCTAGAATCACAAGAACACTGAGAATGCTTTTTACATAGATGTACTTGTCTATAATTTGATATGTAAAAGACTGAGGAACAAAATCTTACAAAATAAGCAACTGCAACACACTCCCAACCCCTTAATGCAGAAACACGAACATTACAAAAGGCTTCAAGCCAACCTAACTTTAGAACAACACCATCCTGCTCAGTCTATCCCTTTCCCTGGCCCCAGAGCTCAGGCCACTCATGGGGCTTCACCTGGAGCCACACCAAGGAACTCATCAGCCCTCTGAATGCTACCCCATAGCCTGCTAGTTTTCAGCTGTATCATCATCTCTCAGATTTGGCTCACAGCACACAGCTCAGCAGGAAGAAGTTGCCTTTTCACAAAATACCTCATTACTTTGAACTCCAAATGCTGGAGAAACCATATCCTTGGTTACAAATGTATCTACACTTGAAAGAAAACACTCATTGAAGAAAATCTTCATTAGTAAAGACTATATCATAATACATGTGAGCACAGCAGTAGAGCTGAAGAGAAAGATTTGACCTTAAGGCTCACATAATTAATACAAAGCTTAAGCTGTTCAGAAAATGGGATTTGATTTTTGTTTTGTATATAAATGGGCTTTCTGTGTCAAAATACTAATGATTAAAAATGTGTAGTGTTTTTAAGAAGGGAAAAACAAACAAAAAACCAGTTAGAGTAGTGTGGATATCCTCTTGAGTACAAAAATAGTTAAAAACTAAAATCTCAAACTTCCCAGAGCACTTCCTGCTCTGACTGTTCCTCTGACACAGACACCAACATTCCTGGTGTCAGCAGGTTGGGGACTGCACATGAGCATAATCTAGCAGTACCGCTCATCAAATGAGAATACAAAGGAAAGCAAACTGAAAGGAAAGCAAATTCCTAACTGGAAAGTGGTTAGTTGTGCATTCCTTCAACCGTCTATTTTAGTATTTACATCCCTTCGTTATTTCTACAGCTCTCTGCAAAGAAAGCTCAGGCCCATGCAACTAACTGTTGTTAGCTGTGCAACAGAAAAATCAAGTCAACATTGCTCCATGACTTATCTGAGATTCTCCTGGGAAGAAAATGCCAAATTTGGCAACAGAAAGTGAGTATGTATCTTCTCAGAAACTGGGCCTGTTTTGGGAGGACCTACATAGATGATGATGCAGATTTCCCTTTTAAATGAAATCCCACCATGTCTCTTGATGAGGACTTCTGAACCTATTCCCACACTGGACTGAAATACTGCAGAGAGACACATAGGGCACAGTCCCTCATCTCCTGGAATGCAAACATCTTTTGCTCCTTCTGGAACAACAACAAAAAAATAATTGGAAAACCAATTCTGTAAAACAACAACTTGCAGTTACCCGAAGAAAACAAATTATTTTAAGGTTATGTGCATTCTTTCCTAGATATATCTAGGTAGGTCTCCTATCTCTACTGAAAACTTCTGTCAAAGCCCTGAGAAGCACATTAGACCTCTAGAGTTTCAGATTGCTTCTAAAAGCCATGCCATCACTCAACAGCTGAGGAGGCTTGGGCAGATGCCTGCATCCCCACACAACTACAGTCTCTGCTTCTGTGGCTATTTATTGCCAAAACCAAAAATGCATTTAAATAACTTCCAAGAGTCTTTATTTTTTGCTGTTCTTATCTTGCAATATCTTTGAAAAAGAAATTAAACTAAGGTTTCAAACAAACACAACTGAATTCCCTCATGCTGTTTTCCATTGTTAGATTATGACTTTTTCCTCTGTGTACACTCATCCCTGCTTATGTTCCTTCCATTCTGCTTCTGCAAAGGCAATGAAAATAAACCAGCTGGATTTACATTCATATTTTCATGAACTACCATGGCTCTCAATATTTTTGGGCCAAGAGGCCACTGTGAGTGTTTTAATATTTCTCACAGCTTGCCATGTATTCTTGTCATCTACCTTTTTAAAAAAATCTCTCACCCATTTTCACGGTCCCAAGGATGAGCTCTGACCTTACTTGTTGCAAGCTGTTGAACCATCAAACACTCACAGGCCCATTACAGGGAATGGTTATTTACTCATATATGCTCACACACCATTCATTATCTTTAAGAGCTCATTTAACTCTGTTGTTGTTGATTTCAGGTTTGGTAAGTACTTTTCTCTAAAACTGGGGTCAAATCTGACCTCACAATATGGCAGATTAAGCAGGAGATGAGTTAAAAAGGAGCAACTCTTACAAAACTCCACCTACACTTTCTCTGTGAAGAAGTACAGAACCCATGTTATATCATGAAAGCACACTCACTGGCTTTTTGGTAATTGAAGGCAGGGTACTGTTGCCTGGCAACTTATCTGATTACCATTTTTTCAAGTATCACATGCACACTTAGATATATTGCATAATAATGTCTCACTTTTATGCAGCCTAACCCAATGGGAAAAAAAAGAGGGGGATGGGGTCAAGAAAGCTACCATAATTCATGTCTTTCTCTTTGGGGAAAAAAGTACAAGATAGTAGCTCAAAACCAGGTTGAAACATTAGTATTCCTGAATTTTATTCCCGCCCTTCCTGGCTTGCTGAATGTGCTTATACAAGCATTTTACTTTATCTACTTGTCTGCAAAATGACACTAATAATACCAGCCTCACAGAGACACACTGAAAATTCATTAAGAACAGAGAGATTCTTAAATGAAAGACACAGTGGAAATGCTGGTGTTAGCACTTACAGCTTTTTAGTACTCCAAACGTAAGCATAGCAAATGTTCATCATTGCCATGACATTGTCCAGTCCTTGTTTCTCAAACCAAGGAAACTACATTTCTCACATCAGAATGGGACACTTTCCCACTTTCTATGTCTGATATGTAGCTGGGGAAAGAAAAAATAAAACCACACAAAAGGCAGCATACGCCAACTCGGACTAACTGTTTAAGTGAAGGACCTGGATTCTAGAAGTTGACCTTTTATACATCCACAATTTAATAAGACAACATAATATAATATAATATAATGTAATATAATATAATACCTTCTTTCTATATGCACCTTAGTATTCCACTGCACAGGAAATGGCTTAGCTGCCCAGGGCACACCTAATACCATGCTAACCTCTGTCAGCTCAAGTGCTTGAGGCTGATGCTTTGGAAAGTATCTCATCTCCATGATAAAGTATTAAGCAGCAAAGGAAAACCAAGCTCAGTATTGCTAAGCAATCATTACATTACCTTCACAGCAGCTCTTCTCTTCCTAGTAAGACATTCAAGCACTTTTATAAACTGTGCCCCACATCCTGAAGCTCCTGTACAAGTCCACTTCCAATTAAAGGCTTAATTGTGAGGTGTGTCCTGAAAAGAACTGCCGGATCAAAATAAACCAAATCACGTGGTATCTACCATACCACTAGGGGAAACAATACACATCATAAAAATGCCAGAAATTACAAAAATAAATAAGTCTTCTTCTAGAACTTACTGGAAGCACCCTTACCATAAGCCTTTGCTGACACAAAATACAAAGAAAATACGTGGCTCAAAGTGTCCCATGGGTTAAGCAAGTTCGGCTTTCCTAGGTCAGTTAGCAGGAGAGGAAGCAGCCAAATATACCACTATCATCAGGAACACTCTGCCGCAAGCAGAGAGAAATAACTACCTAGAGCTCTGCATGGACACAGCCCCAGCCAAGATTTCTCAGTCCAGATTAGGCTGGCAGAGCCAAATTAGTTGGATCATCATCTGTGCATGTATTCTGGATGAAAGAAACAAAAACAAAACAGACACCCCAACCCTAGAAGATACAGTACACATAGCACTATGCCAGAGCTACCCAGACTAAAGAGAGAGCTCTCCCCTTCAGAAGTACTTCATCATGCTCCCAGCAGAATCATGAAAACAGGACAGAGAGGTGCTCCAGAGAAGTTCTTCATACAGGCTTCCTCCAATAAATGGCACACCTGAGAGCAAAGGTCCAGCAAGGAAGAAGTCAAACAGCAGCTTCACCGTGCTATGCTATCAACACTCACCTAGTGACTACTAATGCTTGGATCTTATGCAATGAAACCAAGACAGCATTTGTGGTAGGGAAGATTTCCTCAGTCATTGAATCCAGCTTTGACAGAAGCATGTGAGGGCAGAGGAGTTTTGAAATAAGGTGGTGGACTCTTGTGCAGTGACACCAACAAAAATCCAGAACAAAAGAAAGGGTAATATAAAACATTTCCCTCTTTTATGCAATGATTAGACACCTCTGACCTAGTAACCGATAGGTATGCTCATTCAGATAGGCCTACAAACAAATCTCTAAAGCAGTCTATCTTTTATTTCACCTCTGAGGACATGTTAACGAGCAGCATCCACCTGCAAAGCCTTTTACACTCATTTTAGCTGGACTGCAAGGTGCATAAGCTCTGGCCCACAGTAGACATTATTGGGTGTATCATTTACAACCAGGAATGTAGTGCTCTGACTAACCAGAAAGAGTGCGTTGTTCTGAATTGGCATAGATGTTGGTAAACTGCTCCTGCAGAGCCAAAGCCTTTGCCCAGTCTGGCTTTCTTTCAAGGCTTTTTGTAGTTGCCTGCACAGCCACTTTACCTAGGAACTCAGGAACCATCTGGATACTCCTGCCTCACATATCGTAACAGAAATGTGAAAAAAGCAGACCAGTTTGTTTCTGACATACATGGCTAACCAGCCCTCTGCTCCCTCACCCAGTCTGTACTGAGCCTGCAGAGCTAAAGCAAGCAGCATGGTCAGGTGATAAAGCCACCAGAGAATAATAAAACACATACAGGAAGCAAATCTGAGAAGGGATCCTTTACAAACCTGTACCAAGCAAGCCACAAGCTGGTAATACCTTCTCTGTTGGAAAACATTAGCTAACTGGATGATCAAACTTCTTTCAAAAGAAGTAAGGACATATACCATACTTCTTCACCTTTCACATCAAACAAATTTTGTTTTGAAACAGAACTCCCACTTGTATTATTCAGCTTAATTTCTTTCACTCCTGAAGCAACCGAGGAACACCACTGGACACTGCCTCATCTGCAGCTACAGAGGAACACACAGGACAGAAATGAGCACATATAAGCTTGCTCGAGTGCCATTTCCCCATCTGCAGGACATGGCTCTGGCATCTGAAAGCTGAACAAGGTACTGCAACTGCTATGGAGGTAGGAAGTGCTTCCCGCAAAAGGATGGTGAGAAGTGGGAATAAAGGCTTTTCCTACCTCCTGCTGGCAAACAATTTCTTTAAGTAATTGACCCATTTTCTTGAGAATAATTAGCCCTAAGGAATGAAGCATTGCTGCCCTTTAATTAGCATTGTTGTTACCTCTCCTCTTACCATGTAATAACAGGCTGTCTGAGACTGAAAAAAGAAACAAAACAACACAACAACTTAATTTCATTTTCTTAATCATGGCATTTGTCGAAGGCAATCCAAAAACAAAGAATCCTAAGGTACAATTTGCAACAATAAAATTTTCCATTACTTCTATGATTTCACCATTAGAACAAGGTCTCCTCCACACCATCACTCCTTAAGACTCCTCAATATAGTCTCCTTTTTAAAAGCTTTTTCAGGATGCTTTCCAATCATCTTTCAAGAGGAAAAACTTCTTTCTGTTGTCAGACAGCTTAACAGAAAGGACTCTTTTGCCTAAAATCAAACTCTTTTGCCTAGTCAAATCTCCTGCAGATCATTTTATTAAAATTTCATGCAGTTTCGTGCAACACAGCTCAACAACTTGGATAAGGACAGAAGTTCTTTAGTCTAAGGAGAGTAGATGTGCACACCACAAACAATGAGCACAAGAAACTGCACAACAACCAGTGAGGCAACTCCAAAACTTGCAAAGGATTCTTCAAACAAGTCTCAGAGAGATGACGCTTAGTGACCGATCTCATGCTGCGGAAAAAAGACAAACCTACAAAGCCTGGCCCCAGACTCTGTAATAAGTATGATTCTGAGGATACAAACAAGGCTTGCCATCAAAGCATGTGATGATGCAAAAAGTTGGGAGTTCCTCCCCTCCGCTCAACAGGCAGAGTGCAGAGTCTCCTCTCTGCCCCCTTATTCCCCCTCCATACCTTCTTCCTGGCATGTCCATTCCCGAACTGCAGTTCATTTCTAATGCTTTGGAGGGAGGCAAAAATTAAATTCACCTGACTAATTATGCCATGAGAAGAAACACCCCTCCTGAACACAATGCAGTGCCTGCCAGCAGCCCTGAAACACCTGATCCAAGCACAGATACTGCCTTAACCAAGCAGACAGGTATTATAAGCACATTTACAATGCTAGGAAACAACTCCTTTCCCCCTTTCTTGATGTGTGGGAATAAGGAGATCCACAAATTACAAGGGCAAAGGGATCCCTACATCTGCACTCCCTAGAACATTTCCAAGATGCTGAATAAAGTATAGATTGCAAAAAGGTATCTTAAAAGACTCCACATGCTGTCGAGTTCATCGCCTTATCCAAAAGCCTCTTCCTGCCTTACACTCTAAGCCAGAAACCTGCATCTCCCTTCAAGGTTAAATTTGCCTTTCACTGTTTGGCACCACATAACATTATGACATCGTCAGCAAAACTGCAGAGTCCCCACTACCAGGTACCATTTCCATATGAATGCAGTTATCTGGGTTACCCTCAACCCACACATCTGTTTTATCAGTACCTCTTGTTTTAGACCCCTTTTACCACTTCTGTAAACTGCCATGGGATCTTGCCATAAGAATTCCAAGGTTTGAACTCTCCAAGGAAGCAGCTTGTTTTCTGCCTTCACCATCAGCCTTCAGTAGAGTGGGAACAGCAATACTGACCAAGGCTGGACATGCTGCCAGAGCCTCAGCAAGAAGTTACGCAGTAACAAGCAGTATTACCTCAACTTCTGCTTGTCCCTCCATTTCCTTTCCACTAGACTATACTACATGCTTTTTCAATATTCCTATGATCACATGATCTCAAAATATTTCACATTGAATCAGGGGCTTCTAGCACTTTCGCTGAGCTTTGTTTAGGAAGGTGCTATACCTATTAGTCAAACCAAACAATTTGGAGTTAAGTCTTGTGTTTCAATTTGACAATGACCTGTGAAATGCCATTTTCTTGTACCTCAGTTTCCCCTTCTACAAACAGGGAAACAGCCATGTTCTTCAGCAGCAGCCTCAACAGAGAAGTATGAAATTCTCAGATATACACACCGAGAGCATATATGCTGCAGGGAGAAAATACCTACTTTAAAATTTAGTGAAAAATCTTAATTCATCCACAGTTGCAAGCTGCTGTCACCTAACACAGGAAAACTGACATTTCTCCATGGAAGAAGTCATACCTTCTCACTGGGACAAGGTGCTGGGATTCAAGGACCTTCAGGATGTGTAATGGACACAAGAGTATCTTACGGATTTCCTACAGTTTTCCTCAGTGCTGGCTGAAAGTGCCTACAGGCATTATGGACTCCAGGTCAATATGTCTTTCTTTTCTGTTTCATAATAACTTATGGTAATTTTTGTTTTCATTACTTCCTATTTACCACCAAACAGTAGCTAGCCCTATCTCTAATTGATGTTTGTACATATATTAATGCATTTGTGCTCCTGGAAACCACAGAATGGAGTTCTTTGGGCAATCTGTTCTTGCAAATCCCCAATGCACACAGCTCTGGAGATATTACCACCTTGCCTATGAAAAAAATCAGCTCCTGCAGGGACTGCTTTTTTCCTCAGAAATAAGAGAAAACAGGAAAAACCTGTCAAATAAACAATGCCAGAGAACAATACAAAGTATTTCACATAACAGAGTTTTACTGCATCTGCTGTGCAATTATGAGGCTTAACAAGTTTGTACATCTCCAGTAGTTTTGGATCAGCAAGGTGAAATGCTCTCTAGGAAGTCCCAGTGTAACAGTCCAGCCTAAGATGAACAGGACAGGGCAGCCCCACCAGCATCCCTGGTCCTAACCATCCTAGAAACAATTTGCAAAACCCTGGAGTAAATGAGTGAATAGGGGACAGAAGGAATCAGATTTTCCACTTTGCAAAAATTCAGCTATTCTGAATATTTTTCCATACCAAAAATGGAACAACAGCAAATATCTTGAGACTAATTTAAATTTTAGGGAAAAAAAAGAAAAAGAA
>VWYP01032777.1:337313-360479 GCA_013400435.1 Pycnonotus jocosus | reverse complement strand
CCCCGCCCGGCCGCGGCTCGTGTCCTCACCGGTGTCCATGGGTGTCCCGCGGCCGGCGGGAGGTGAAGTGTGCCAGTGACACTCGCCCGTAGTATGGATGCGGTTTCAATCTGCACATGCTCGCTCCCGACAGCCAGCCTGCCCCGCCACCTTCCCTTAACTCTTTCCGCACTGCCTCGCACTGCCTCCTCCGCCCCGCGGCGCCCGGCCCCGCGTCCTCTTCTGTCCGTCCTCCTGCCGGCCTGCAGCCGCTTCCCTCGGCCCGCGAGCGGGGGGCGGCCCGGCGAGCCCTCCCTGGGCCATCGCGGGGAACAGAGCCTGGACGCGGCGGGGGAGGCCTCGGGCAGGGACCTGCCTGCCCCAGAGAACCGAACCCTGCCGGTGCGGGCCGGTGTGTGCTCAGGTGAGCGTCGGGAACACCCTGCCCTAAAAGCTCCCAAAACGTCTGGAGTGTTGGCTCCGGCCGGGAACACGGTGTGGCACAGTGCGCCTTGGCTGGTGAGCCTGCAATACCAGTTCTTCCTATTTACTCGTCCAAAGAAACCCGTAACAAAACCAAATAAATGCACACACCCCATCAGCTAAGAGATGTAACCCTCATGTGCCTGCTGTTGGATCTGGACGCTGACAGGACATCCCTGCAGTGCAGGAAATCAAACACAGCTATCAAAGGAAGTATGTGTCTGCAGCTTCAGTATTAAAATAGGGAAACATAATCTCTGAAAAATGTGTTTTTCCACCCAGAAGGATCTCTTCAGATTCAGAAAACTGCCAAAGGAAGAATAGTAAGAAAATAGATTGGAAGCATAGGTAGTAAAAATAAACTAAAATAATTTCTCTGGCTGCATTAACTCTTTGGCAGTACAAGAACACAGGAAAACAATGCTTTTCTTCGGCATGAGAATTCAGGAGAGTGCAGTCCTGAACCAGGGCTTGCAAGCAAACAAATTCCCCCTCCGTACCTCTGGCTTCCCTCTGAAAAAATGGAGGTGACAGCAGCTCTCTGCAGTTAGGTGTAACTGGTGCCTCTGAAGTGCTTTATTGTCTTCAGAGAAAAGTGAGCGAGGTTTTCAGTTCTGTCCATTTCCAGAGAGAGATATTAACATATTCTGGGATAAAATGTCTGAAGTGACACAAACACAGAAATGGCAATTGATCTTGAGCCCAGAGACCTGTCTATAACCAGCACCCTGCTTTTCCTAATGGGTTACTTGACCTAGGGCCCTTGTCTGATCTTCCCAGGCCTCTGATGCAGTCCACATTTTCTTTCTCACAGGCAAAAGGATTCCTGGTCTCTCCTACCTTCTGTAGTACCAGAAATGATGAGCTAATGCTTTTAGCAGAATAAGGATGTTTTAATGACCTCTGTTTAATGACTCAGCATTTCTGATTTCAATAATAAATAGTCCCAATAATGAGGCAATATCGGATCTGTGCAGACCCCGAAGCAATTATAATGAAGGATTCTCAAGATGTCTGGCAGCAGCGACTCTGTTAAAGGCAGGTATTCTCTGGAGGCGCCGCTCCTCCAGCCCCAGACCTGCAGGGCTGGCAGACGCTGCACACACTGAAGCCGCCGCGGCCGTGCATGGAGAGCTCTGCCCGACCCGGGAGCGCCCGGGCTGCTGCCCGGCGTTCCCTCGGCGCTCGCCCGGGGAGCTCTGTGTACAAACCTCTGTAGCTGCTCCGAGGATGCCACAATGCAGCAAACCAGCCTGTCACCGAGTCACCTGATTGCACAATCTCACTGTGAGAGCTGGAGATGCAGAAAGATGGAGCGTTTTAAAGGGGAAATGGAGAATAATGCACAGCTAGCCCTACCTCAGCAACTGAGCTGTTCAGCTAGGGCAGCGCTACGTGTGCTGGTGACCTCAAGCTGGATGAAAAAACCCACAACTGTTTTGTGTAAATTTCAACAGATTTGAGAAGGAAAATGGTAAAATAGCTAAGACATCTTTGATGTTCTAAGAAGCACCTTTAAAATACTATATCCAATTAGGCAGTTGGAGAAGACAGTAGCCTAAAGCAGTCCTTATGTATTTATTGTGAAATAGCATCCTTTAGAAAGCACTGAGGACCATGCTAGAGATATAGTTAAGAGAGCGTGAGAGAGATCATTTCACAGTATGAGATAGCATGAGTGTTTCACAGCATGAGAGGAGAGAATTCCTTACCGGGAGCAGAGGAAAGGTCAAAGAGAGAGGAAGAAGAGAGCTGAGAGATACTCACCTACAAGAAGGAGAAATCAACAGCCAAAGATGGATCAGAAAAAATGAGAGGCACGTGTAGGGAATACATAAATCTGTATTCTCCTGTCTAGTCGCATCATGCAGAAAGAGGAAGGAGGAGGTAAGGATAAAGGAGAGGGCTCCCAGAATGAGAAGAAAGGAAGGAGGAGGCAGTGAAGCAGGGTGAGGGGAATGAAGACACTGTACTGTATTGAAGGGACAGGGGGGAGGGAGAAATGTCAGAGCGAGCACCTGGTGGTGGTGCTGTGCACCTGAGAGCTTGTTCAGCTCTCCCTAGCTGCATTAGCTGGTCCAGAAGAGCTGTTATTATTCTGTTCAGCCTTTTTCTTTCACCTGAGCTAGTAAAAGAAGAGGAAAAAAAATTAAATTGAGATTATAATACAGTGAAAGTGGGAGTAGGATGAAGACTGGGGACAAAGACAAGACAATTTGTAGAACTGCCCTTTTGTCAGGCATTCACAAGGAAGCTTGAGCTCTCCAAGGCCTGGTGCTGGGAGTGAGCACCATTCTATGCAGAGAATCCAGGCTTGTGCACAAGAAGCTGGGTCCGAGATGAAAAGGGTTTGTGGTGAAATAAGGGCTCTCTGGTTTCTCTGCAGCCACTTGTGAACAGGCACAGAGAATGCAGCTGATCTTATTAATGGTCTCATAATCCTTCATGTCTGTGTCGCCTTTTTCTGAAATAGCATAGATCATATATAATACTTTATCTAGTTCCTATATGTGTGCCCAAAACCAGTTCAGATGTTTCTGCGCCAGCCTGTCTGGTTCTGGAAAGGTTTCTTCATTTGGGTGCACCATAACACCTGACTGTATGGAAACATCTTGCAAAGTGGCATAATCGTATTTGTTTGCTGCTGTACTCCTGTATCTGGACATGGTAAGGAGTGCAGTGCAGCAATTCCCAAGCTGGTTCCTCACTCATCCATTTTGTGACAGGGAGAGCTTAATCCCTCACTGTAATTTGTGTTTTATTTGTGGCACACTGTTACACTGAAGGAAAAAAAACCAAAAAAATTACTTATGTCTTCAGGAGCACTTTAATTTGGTCATGACACTGGTATTTGAGTACTTCACAAATATCACTGCCACTGTAGTCATTCTCAGTGAGGTAAGATCTTGCTCTGCTGACTGGGCTTTGAAGTTCAGACATGTTTCTAAATTTGAGTTTCATAGCATCTCTCTTTCCCCACAGAATTTAGTTTTGTATGGCTCCTTATATTTAAATTCTAGTTTATGCAGTAGATGCTCATCCCTTCTGTAAATCCAGTCCTGGGCTTGAAAAAGAAGCACCTGAAAATTAGTTTTACCAATTTAGTCCAAGTGGGTTGCTTAGGAGCTAATGCAGAATGGGATCCATATTTCCAGAGCAGGGTATAACTGCCGGGCTTATGAGGACATCCTTAGCCTTATTTAATGATTCACTTTCTACATGCTAATGGGTTCTGCAGCAAATGAAATAAGCATCTCACCTTATAACACTCCCCATTCTCTACACAGCCCAGCCAGTGCTTTGAAGGAAGCACCTGTCATGAAAAACTTCATTACAATTGTTTAAAACCTGTCAAGATGGAGCCAGGGTTTTCCCCTCCCTAGAGAAGTTTGGCTTTTTCTGTCTTGTTTTTCTGAGGAGGTCCCACAATTGGAAATTGGGAATTTCATCTCCCTCTGTGTATAGAATAAAGAGTAGATGGTCTGTGTTTATTTAATAATGCCCCCCATGGATGTATATCAAAAACATGGGTTTCTCTGACAGGAAACTGAGGAACAAAGAGCATTCTTTAGACTTGCAAGGAAATTAAAGAAGGAACTAATTTTTTTTCTCCCCCTGAAGGGGCCCCAGCCACTGTGGTGACAAATGTTATTCAAATACCTGAAGTAGGAAATGGATTTTGAAGAATACCACAAGTCATGTACTGGTTCAGATCGGCTTGTATGGGTCTTCATGCAATACTATGGAAATTGCTTTCTTTGTCTTTTTTTCCTTATGGTGCAGGTAGGAAAAATACAAGCCATGGATTTGCTGAGTTTTTTTGAAGAAAACCTGAAGGAAATTTCCAAACATGGTTCCTCCAAGCTGGAGGAGACTCCCTGGAGTGATGTCTCCTCTCTTTCTTTTGCTTTTGTCAGAGGCTTGGGTTTTTTCTGTGGCTCAGACACTAGCCCCATATTCATCACTCCTGAGAAAGTACTTGATTCACAAAGGGATCAAGGCAGAAGTTGAGTCTGTGAAGGTTCTTAACTTATCTTTGCATAAAATTAAGGCCACTTAAATATTTGTTCTTCTAACTGTGCCTGTGCCAGTCTCTGTAGTAAGGTGCTGTCCTTGAGATCAGCTTCAAAATGTTGAAAGCTAGACAGCAATCCCCAAGGAAGCCAGAGCTGGTTTTGAAAACTCTAGGCTTTCTCTCTGGGATGGCTGAAATAATTTTCCTTACTCAGAACATTTTCTTTCCTTTAGATATAGATCATAATAGTAAAGCTTGCATTAGTATTTAGCTCTTCTTTCCTTCAAAGCATTTTTCTGTAATGGATACCTGTCATACCTTTTGGCTTGGTAAGAGCTTGGCTCTGAAACTAAACACTACTAATAGGAAATTTTTAGCCATAAGAGATATGACCAAAGTGCCATGCAGCAAAGCATTTCCCTGTTTAGGAAAGCTCTCTCCATGGGTGTTCCTACTCAAGGTATCCATGGAAAAAGATGCTATTAAGACATTATTTCATAGAGAGTGTTAAAGCTTGTGAGTTCCCTCTAGGATGTTCAGGGATCACCTCTTTGGACTCACAGAAAAATTTCTCAGCAGAGAACTAGTGTCCTCTACTACCTTCCACCACCTTTGCCTTCATGTGGATTAGATACCAGACAGGTCCTTTGGAACAGAGCAGCCTGAGGTTTATAGAACAAGCAGCAGGCAAGATTTACCTGAGGTGTGATTGATGTCTGAGTTAGTCTGTATTTGCTTGAATTTTTAATGACAATAAGTAAAAAGAATCCTTCATGGTTTCTATCCTAGATTCAAGGTCAGAAGAAAAGCAAATATTATATCCATGGAAATTACAGAACCTGAAGGGTTTGGCAGCAACTCTGTTTTCTCTTGTTTTGCCGGGTTCACCAAAATGCAAATATAGTTTTAGGGAGACACAAGCCACTTTACAAACCTGCACATGTCCAGTCCAACTTGATCCACTGATCTGTTTTGGGGAGATGTGTTTCCCATTGCAAAATGGCAGGAGACTGGAAGTTTGAAGGCTTGAGTTGTACTCACAGATGTGCTTCAGGCCTTCCCAATGCCCTCAAATTCATCTCTCTGTTTTCCTCTTTCCCCAGCTGTAAAAGAGGGAACACATTTCCTTTGCTAGAAGGCTTTGAGACAAGCCAATTGAAAACAGGATAAGTGAAGAGGTGTTAACATTTCAAGAGTTTCTAGAATGGCAAACCACCTGATGCTAGCACTTTACTGACACATCTTGTAACTCTGAGCTAGCTAAGGAACTGAGACAGAGAAGAGAGATCACACATAATTTACCTAAAATGCTTTTGAATGTCAGTGCCAGAGATGGGATAATTATAATAAATAATTGTTTTTAATAAAGTGTCTCTGTTACATATTATACTGCAAAATATAACTGAGACACTAAATATTTTTGGAACAGTAGTTTTTTATTTATACGATGCGACATGTGCAAAGTGCTCTGATCAACAGTAAAATGACAAGTGTCTGCTCCAAGTCACTTACAATACATTTCTCAAATATCAGTCAAGTAGTGATAATAAACCAAGGATAAGAGGGGAATGGGTGAGGGGAATGGGTAAGGGGAAGTGATGGAAAAGACAACAGTTACAATATAAAAACAAAGATAAATGAAGATGGTTGAGAGAAATTACATAATAGGAATGAAATTGAAAAAGTATTCCTTTGAGATTTGAAATTGTGTAGAGAGTGGATGTGTCAAAGGAATACATAAAATGATTCAGAGATAAAAATTGTGGTTTGACTCTCTACTTTTGTGTTTCAAATATCCACAATGAGCAGTCTAGGAACATTCCACAGGACGGGAGCTTTTTGAATAACAAAAACTTCTGAGATGAGGCTGGGTTACTTAGTTATCATAGATGCATGTCACAGCCAAGGACATTTCTAGACAGAGGAACAAAGAAAGAGAAAGGAAGTCACCCAGCAAATTTTATTTCCTTTGTATTATGCTAATGCACCTGATAAAGGGACCATATACTGGAATATCTAAGAGAGCAAATCAGTAATTTTACAATCTTCCAGTTTCTGTCATCAGTTATCTTGGCAACCTAAATTGATCTTGTTATCATTAAATTGTAGCACTTAAAGGTCCAAACAGAGAGAAAGTTGCATGTTTATCTACTGCTTCTTGACATAACTATAATAATAAATAAATATATAGCTTTTCTACAATGTGGTGGATTTCAGGGATTACTGTCACCTAGAATGACCTCTTAGCTATCAGACCAATAATTTTCATGGATATATTCCAGTATTAAAAGCTACAACTCATTCTTGACAATTTGCAGTTGGCTGTAGACCAATAAAAAATGTCTCATTTTGATGAAGACATAAGGAGATGAAGAATTCACCACATTAGCTTGTTCTAGTGGTTAATCATTTATGTGTCTCATTCTTCACTTGAATTTGTCTGGCTTAATAGTTCCTCCACTCAGTTCTCAGTACAACTTAGTCTGCTCAGAGCCCTTTCTTGCTAGTATTTTATGCCTCCAACAGTACCAATTCATTAATCAAGCCATAAATCAAGTCACCTCCTTTTCAGTAAGTCAGGCAGGCTGAGCACTGAAAGGTTTCTGCAATAAGGCATTTTCCTTAGATCCTGAATAATTACCACGCTCCCCTTGCACCTTCCCCAGCTTTTCAGCAACCTTTGAAAATAAATAACCTGCATATGATTAGTTTAATGAGTGCCACAAAGGGAAGAACAGCAACCTCGTACTGGTACTCACTATTCCCATGTTTATGCATTCAAGGATTGATTTCACCCTTTTTGCCACAGTATCTCACTGGAGTGAAACTGCTCCGTACTCTGATGATCCTGATCCTTTTCAGAGTGCTGTTTTTTCCAGGGTAGAGTTTCTGATTACACCTCTCCTAATCTCCTATCTGGTTCCCACATGCATGATTTTGCATTTAGCTGTAGTAAAAGGCTTTTTGCTTGAACATGAAGGTGATCCTTCCTGCCCTATATAAATGCTTTTCCCTCATCATTGCCATTCCACCAGGCTTCCCAATACCTGCATATTTTATCAATAGTGAGTTTCTATTTGCTTCTAGGGCAATTCTGGAAATACTGAATAGCACTGAATCTAAAATTCATCCTAATATTATTTCCATGGCTTTTGCAAAGCACAGGTGACATGGCTTTATTTTTTAAACTATGTCCAGCAGACGCACCTGGCCAGACTGTTTTCCTTGTGCTTCAACTATCCTGTGTCCTGTGTATTTCTCAGAGAATGAGAGTCATCCAGTGTTGCTCCTGATTCAAAACAAATTAAGAAATAAAATCAAGCAGGATTCACAACCTGTACATGTGTTCACTCTTGTCCACTCAGGACTTTCTGTTGGTTATCGTGTTATGTCTTCAGAGAACTGCAGGAGGTAGGGCTAGAAAGAACTTTGAGAGAATCTCTAGTCATCTTCTTGCTTATGGCAGGGGTGCTTAAAATAATCTTGCCCTTTTTTTATTATTTACTTTTTAGTCAAGATTATTGGGATGCTGGAAAATACATCTCTTGATTTTCTTATTCTTTGTCAAAGAATTCCCTATCAGTTAATATTTTTTTCCACAAACTGCTGCTAGCCTTGCTGGTGCACATCTACTGTGATTATTGACTTTGCCATTTTTAAAAAATATTGCCATAGAACAGACACTCCTTTAGCATTCTGCTACTTCCTTGCTGTTAGAGGATTTATGAAATATCAGTGTCAACAGGCTAGAGATCAGTTAAATAAGTTCTATTAGTATGCCCATGTAAGCCATTCAGACCTGCTGATTTTAAAATATTTACCTCCAGTATATATTTTACATTCCTCCTGGTCACTAACAGAGAGGAAAATTTTTCATCAGCCCATGTGATACAAGTGCATCATCTTTCTTCTTTTCAAATATAGAACAGAAATATATCTGGAATATTTGCTTTTTCTACAATTTTATCATTTCCTCATCTGCATCGAGCAGCAGCAGGTACCCATGTTAAGACTTCTGTTATTCTTAATATACTTTTAACTAATTTCATTGTCTTAAGGCCTGCCAGCAAATGATTTTCCTCTGTCATCTTTTTATTTTGTCTATTTTTATATTATGTAACTTACTATTTATATTGGTTGCTAAATATTTCCCATTTTATCTATTTGCTTTGTAGGCTTTTTATTTTCTAACTATGCCTTCACTTCATACATTGATCCAGGATGGCATTTTAAACAATATTGTTCTCTATTATGCTTACAAAATCATTTTAAAATCCAGTGACTCTTACACAGCTTTCAGTTATCTGCCATATTTTTCTGTCTGAGTTTCTCTTCATCGGCTTTGATGTGTTTTGTGTCATTCTCTAGTCTGATTCAGTGATATCAGAGAGATTCTTCTTCTACAGTGATATCTTTTGTTTTGTAATTATTTAGTGCATTAAGCCATTATGCATTAAAGCCCCTGTGAGTCTGAGTTACTAATAATTCCAAAATACTGGGAGGTTGTACCTAAGAGAGCATACTTTCTTTTTGCCCTCTACTTCTTGTACTTGTTTTTCACTTTTTCATTGGAAACAAACTATACAAAGTAATTTTACTGTATAAATCATTGCAGCAATTTTCAGAATGCTGGTTCAATTAATTTTCTCCTTAGCAATGAATACAGGAAAGACTTTCTTTAGAATTAACATCAATTAATAGTATTCTTAATAATCAATATATGAGTTACACAACATTTTCACTAGCAAGAGAGTCCTTTTGCAGTCTTTACTGAATACAGTAGCTGATAATTCACTGTTACTTTGTTTTTGTTATGTGACTTTCAGAATGCATTACATAGGAATATTTTTCCCATTCAACCAGATAGCCTCAGGCCTAAAGAAGTTTGAAGGTCATCACACAGGACTGAAGAATATCCAGAAGCTTGGACAAACAGCCACCTAATCTCATAATGTATTTCAGCTGCTATATACACGTATATGATGAAGAACACATTAAAGTGATGCACAAGGAGGTTACTGCATTATTTTAAAAAGTAGCTCTTTCCTTCCTCTGTTTTCAGATCTTGTTGCTGTCCTGGTAGCAGTCCCACAGTAAACATATGAGCCCATCAAATGTCAGCAGGTCAGGTAGGGTGGGAGCCAAATGATCCCAGATCTTTTTGATGACTAAGAAGAGTCAGATGAAAAAGACTGTTTCTCTACAGATATGCTAAATAAATTACTACTTCGTTAAATATTCATCTATATCTTACACAGCAAAGCTCCCCATCAATAGGTATCGCCCTAGCATAGATTGCATAGGGATGGCCATAATATTGTCTAGAGAGTAAATCTTCATTTTGGAAAGTTATTAAGAAGATTTTTTCATAAAGAATTTAATGAGATAAAGTAAATACATAATCCTGTACCAAATGTTTAGTTCATTATATGTCCAAATGAAATCAGATTTTCTGTCATAATGTAACTTAAAATTATTGAATATTTTACACTGACTATGAATGCCTGCTTAACAATATTCAGTCCAGAGATATCTAGAATTTTCTATCCAGAAGAGACCAGAAATTATGTTCTAGATACCAAATAATTCCAGTCATCCTGCAGATCTCTCTGTTATAATTAGTAAAACTGATGCTGGTCATTAGAAATCAACGTCAGAAATATGAGCACAGAACCAGATCAAGTGAGCTGAATGTGAGCAAAGGTCCTGCTGCACCTTTGAGGTCAGCTGTAAAAGTCATCTGCACAATTAGTTGTGACTCATTATCTGTGGACTGATCCAGGTCTTAACAGTACAGCTGCTTATTCAGTCATGAGAACTGGACTGAACTTCTACATGATGGTGCACTCCATCATAAGGAGACTAATCAACTTTCCCTTACCTCACTGATAATAGATGGAGCCAGATGAGTGGTTCAGGCTCATTTCTTGACTCTTGGGTAGCTGAAGTCAGGCAAAATAATCCCAGACTGATGGTCAAACTAGGTACATTCTGTTTTGTAACATCCTGACAAACTACATGAGACAGATCCTAAACTGGTCAAATGAGAGTCAGAAGGAAGCCCAAATTAGGCTCTGATTCATAAGTAATTCTCACTTTCATAATTTGACCTGTATCACATCTGTGCCACCAAATACTTTCAAAAGTTTATTTTCCATAGTTGTCTTTGCAAATAGGAACTAAATGACCTCTTTTATACCCTTCCAAAGGAAAAATACAAGCTAATAGAAAGGAAATTTAAGAGTAAAACTGTCAAGACTGAATTTCACTTCTTCAGAAAAAAAAAATATCCATAGTTGCTTTTTGGTTCAAAGCCATTTTAAATTTTGCTGTAACACTGGGCATGCTATTAAGGAGAAATATTCTATTATACTTTAACACAGCCAAAGATGATATCAGTTTAAAAAATCCATTTGGAGTCAGCCACAGTTTCAGTAGGTTTTTTTCTTAAGGGATGTCTATCCTAATACAAGCAATTAGGGGTTCTTTATTAGCCCATCTCAGAGGTACAGACTTCACCATCAATTGATGTTCTTCTCAACTCCCCTGATAAGACCAGAGGACAAAGAAATAGTACATCTTCTCCAAATAAGCTGTTTCTCTAGCATCATCCCATGCATGAGCCAACACTACTAAGTGTATTGCACTGGCTATAAAACATTTATGTGCTCATAATTCTGTAAACATTTAGCTGTTACTTATTTGCAGACATCACTGCACCATGAGTAGAACTTGGATAAACTAGGAAATAACAAACCCCACTTCTACAGTCAGATTGTGGTGTTCCTTGCTTTTCCCTTACATTTCAACAGGTCTCTACAACTTTACCCCAATTTTTACAGTTCCTGTATTCTCAATGCCCTTGCTCCATGATCAGGATAAGGAAAAAAGATCAAAGCTTATTATCTGATGGGCATCTCAGCAGTCAAATTAACAATTTCTGGTGAAGCGACTTCACTAGACTTGTGCTGATTATCTTTTTTTTAGGGCATTTTTGTCATAACACTGTTTTCTGGAATTCCCAAGAAGGTGTGTTTAGAGTTTACCTTAGAAATGTCTAAAACTGCTGTGTACGCAACCAGTGAAAAGATGCAGGTAGACAAGTCAATGTCCAAGCTGCCCCCACCTGCTGACAGCAGGCCTGTAACCCCAGCTGGCAACCCCAAGGTGCAGCAAGCACTGCTGGGTTTCTTGTGTCCCTTTGTTGTGACCCATGAATATCAAACACTCTGACATCCAACTCCCTTCTTTCCGAGAGAGTGAAAAATGGCGCTGCCGTGTTCCCTGAGGCTGGCAGACAGTCGTATGAAAATTAGAGCAATTGGATATACCCTGCGTTGTGCACAAGCAAATCAGGCATTCCCAGGGAACACTACAACCAGTAACCGTACAGTTCACTGTTTGTGTTGATCTCCTCCCACCTGCTGGATGACAGAAGGAGAGGAAATTATCTGCAGAATTTTTTTTGAAAGTGTCTGAGCTGTTCTCTGTGGCTCTTGTCCATGCTGGTATTTGGGTATCCAAAGGGAATAATTTTTAAAAGTACATGTTACCAGCCTGAGTAATAAATTCAAACTCTGTCACTGACAGGAACTAATACAGATTTCTCCACAACACTTAATAATTTCTAACAATCTTATCTGGAAGCAACCTCTACCAGCTAGCACTTATTGAGGTTCCATAGCTGGCTAAGCATATGGTCTTTTAGCTCTGTCATCTGAGAAAAACATAGTAGTTCTGCAGAGCTATCTGCATCCCCATGGAGCAGGAGGTCAAGGGATTCTTCATAGAAGCACCCATTGATTTTGAAAAACCAAAACATGCTGGAATTACCTCAACAAATGTCAGTCCCTGACTCCAGGGCTTTAGGGGCACTAAGATCTGAAAAATGAAGGTTTGCTGGATATTATATTACAGGACCAAGCCCAATCCAATTTACAGTGACTCAGACTTGCAGCCTTAGGTTTATCTCAACAAAGCTCTTTGAGGAAAGATTTTTTCCCAGGTTGCTTTATACTTACCTACAGTTGTTGGAGCATGTCATATGACAGTGGCGTTTTTCCTTTAAAATGGGCACCAAGGCCATTTCAAGAAGGGGTTCTTTTTTTCACTTAAAAAGATAAAAAGACTTCCTTTAAAGAATGTGAACTCATGGGTTGCACAACTTCACAATGTACAGAAAATTACAGAATTTTATATAACCACACAATATTAGAATTCAAAGCAAATAGACCTATTTAGGGTCATCATACAGTCTTCATTACTGTGAATAATGTTGTCATTGGGAGTAAGTTTGTGAGATGGAAATTAGGTCAAAGTTTCAAGGATAGTAAGTAAAACTGATTGTGACAAGCTTTCCTGAAAGGCTGAAAAAACCCCCCAACAAGCCCCTTGTCATTCTATGTACCCTGAGACTGCTTCAGAAAAGAGAGTTGAATCCAGAGACTATGCTGTAAATTGATGAAAGTATTTGTAATAGCATAAAAAAGGACCAAATACAAACCTACATGTTAGTAGGATTATCATTAGTCAATGTCTTTTATGGTGGGCAGAACTGCACGTGTCATCTGGTATATTTTTTATTCTAGTGAGGTACATGAGTTTTGATGCTTTGTGCAAATGATTCTCCAGGCTATGTTTGGTTTAATTTCTTGAGTGTCACTTTTACTCGTACACAGCGACTCAGGCTTAACATACAGGGCTACTTTCCACTTGGAGGGGAGAAAAAAAAAAAAAAAGAAAAGAGGAAAAAAATCCACAGAAAGAGTCTTGAACTGCCTTGGGCTTGATATGAAATGCTCCCCTCCTCGGCAGTTCTAGAATAGAGAAAGCTTGGTATTGTTAAACAGTAGCTAATTAGGATGGGATTTCATGTTGCTAAGAGCTAAGTCTTTGGTATGCAACAGAGCCAAACAGCAAGGGCAAAGTGTAACTATTTAAGGCTGAAGTTTGCTATTTAAAGGAAAGTGTTCATCCTTGCCCAAATGTTTGTTGCAGTCAGGAAAATGTTTCTTTTCTAATGAGAACATGACGGGCAGTCACGATCCCATCCAGTCAGTTCAGATCAAATGTGCTCAGGATATAAGCCAAGAGATTATTTTTTCCAACCTGCCAGCATCAAAAGCACCATCTGTGATCGATATTGTGATAATGGTGTAAGCAACTACTGGAAATTCAGGACACTTCCCAGAGATTTTAGTCTCCGGGAGAACCCAATATGAGCTTTCAGAAGTGACACAGCTGCTGCTATCCAAAACGTGCTGTTTCTTCTGCAGAGGTGGTAAGACATGACTGAGTCCCAAATCCATGTGAGCATAACCTCTTGTGAGCAGGGGTATGTTGCCTGAACCTGTGCAGAAAAATTGGTGGAAGATGTCCTGAATCTTCTCTTCTTTTATGCCTACATGGCTACAATTCACAGAATATTTTTTCTGGCAGCAGGCTTATCTTACCTTGTTCCTTGTCCATGAATAGTTTTCATCTATGACCAAGGATAAAAGTTTGAGATTTTGTCCATATGCTTTCAGACATAGCGGGAGAGAAGGCAGAGTGCAGGTTTTCTCCTTAATTTTACAGGTATGTCATACCTGTGTATGTGCTTGCATAAACATAAGTCCAAGCCCAGATAAAACACTGTGGACACTGATATCAGACAAGACTGTAGAAATCTGGAGTCAGTACCCTGCGTTTCTGTATGACCACACATTGTTTTGCAGAGGGAATGTAAACCCAGCAGTTCAGGCTCTGAAGCTCTCCTAGGTTTAAAAGCAAAAGCAACCCCTCCTTGCAGTAATGGTGGCATTATTTTGGCTTATTAGAAGAATGGCATTATAATTTTGATCCAGCACAAAAATATTTTGTTAGAATTCTTAATTGATGAAAGGTTTAATATATGGCTTTTTATTTCTGTGATGTCTTTGGAGAAGCTAAATAGTCTTTGGGCAAATATGGTAATGGTAATGACTCATGTCAATTTGCTCTTATGAGAAAAAAATCAAGGCTGAGAGGAGACAAGTGGTTTCTACAGAAACATCAAGCTTGAATTTTGACCTCTTTTAGGAGTGGAAGTGAGTCCAACTTTAACAAATATTAGGGGAAAAGAAAGTCTGAAGGGCTTTGCAGATTTGGACCAAAGAGAAAATAGTACTTTGAACTAATGGCTGAACTTAACATAACTAATGTATTCAGTCATTGACTTAGGAACACTTTTTCCTACTCCCCTACACAGTTCCATATGTTTATCTGGCAAAACAATCCAATGTGTATGTGCTTTTTAGGAATAATTATGCAAGTGCCCATTGAATCAGGATTATATGCGTGTGCATTCAATGTCTCAGAGATGTGGTTTGGACTAAATCTTAGCACCCCTCCAACAGGAGCCCTTAACAAATTATGGCCGTTCATACTCCCTTTCTCCACAGAGCTGTACCCCCCTAATGGTCCCTAGAAATGGCCTGGATGTTTGCCTAATCCAAGGTTTCTACTTATTCAAGATGAAGAAATATCTCCATCAGTTTTAATTAGCAGAGGTTGTGTTTATGTCTGTAAGAGGGCGATGCCTGACTTTCCCTCTGGGAAGATTGTTCCTCTAGGCAGGCAGAAACCAGCCAAAAGCGTCGGCACTCTCAGGACCCTCGGTTTCGAGGTTCCCTCGGTCGCTCAAAGCCGGNGCCGGGCCCTTGGCGCTGCGCGGGCCGTGGGGCCGTGACGGAGCGGCCGTGGGCGCTCACACGGGCCGCGGGAGCGTGCGGGCGTGCCGGGCACGGCATGGCACAGGAGTGCCACACGGACAGGGAGTGCTGCCAGTGTATTTTATAATAGCTACCAGTGGAAAGACACTTCTGACAAAAAGAGAACCCCCAAAGGGAAAAGCTGAATTGAACACCTCCACCCCCTCAGCCCCCCCCAACTGAGATACCCACAGCGAGCCCTCGTATGTGGGACAGGGGTGGACAGTCCATGCCTGCCTCGAGAGGCACCTCCTGGGCAGCCAGGAAGATGTGCCAAGGTCTCTGGTGCAGAGGGAGCCCAAGGCGCCCATTACCCCTCTTGGTGGCTCTCGGGGTGAATTTGCTATAATTCTTGTTCTCTTCCTCCTTCTGGTCCAGAAAAAATTCCTAGAGTTTCATTCATCTGCTGTGAATGAAACTGATGCAGTGACACCAAATGCAAATCCCTCTCCTTCTCCTGCCCCTTGGCTGGAGTTTCTAGAATGGCTGGAGAACTCACACTTCACAGCCAACTGAGCATTTGCAGGCAGAGTTCTGACCTCCTACTGCGTGCAATTAACACTAATTAAACAAATAAGTAAAAATTACTCGTGACATCCTTTGCAGAAGGCCCTAACTCAGTTTTGTGTTGGAGCTGCTGGAGCTGTTCTAATTGGCTGTCTGTCTAGTGCTTCATCCTGGCATGGGCTTCTGAGGGAGCAAGGAAACACAGACCACCTCTACACCAGGACTGAATTACACCTATACACCCTGAGGTTACAGGGCTGCCCCAGAGCAGTAGAGGCAATCACGGACTGAGGGAGAGGCTGGGCAATGACCTTGGCTTCAGAAGCTCCCCTATGGACCCACAGGACTCTGGGCAAGGGAGCACAGCATGAGGAAATGGGTGGGAGTCTCTCACATTTTACCGGTCAGTGCAATGAAAGCCAAGCGCCATCTAAATCTACAGCTAAGGTGCCATTTCTCTTACAAGGGTTCCTGCTTCAGGCAGTGAAGACAAGAGTGAAAGACAAGTTCTAGATCAATCTCTGAGCCTCCCAGGGAGAGGTCACTGATAGGAAATTACAAAATGAGAGAAAAAAAAAATTAAGATGACAATTTCAAAATTGGCACCTTTTCCAGGTCACCCTGTTGCAGGCACCCTGGGGCTGGTTTTCACAGAAACCCAACCCTTGAATTTCCCAGCACCTTTGAAACCAAGCCAGGAATATTTTGCCCAGAGGTGGAGGCACACAAAATTAGGTTTCCTTTTTAAGATGCAGGTTGGCTGTGTTTGAAAGCCATATTATCCTTTATAATTTTTACCCCTCCCCTCCAGAATTTTCTGGAATCTTAAGCTGAATCACAAAAACAATGCAGATTAGAAAACTACACTTCAACCCATTCCCTCCATGTCCTTTCATCCTGGTCATTGTGCTGTTTGGCAATTGTTGCTGCATGCAAAGGGGTAGGTAGATATCAGGCAGGCACCTCCAAACTGCATGGGGAAGAGTTGCTGCTTCTGTAATGAAGAAGAGGGCAGGGTCAGATCTCAAGAACAGAGGGTAAAGTCTTGGTGGCATGGTACTGTTGTGATAAGATTGAGTTTGTTCCTTGCCTATGAATAGTTTTCATCTATGACCAAGGATAAAAGTTTGAGATTTTGTCCATATGCTTTCAGACATAGCGGGAGAGAAGGCAGAGTGCAGGTTTTCTCCTTAAATTTACAGATGTGTCATACCTGTGTATGTGCTCGCATGCTGGACCATGTTGTGATACAGCCTGGGCTCCTCGTCAGCGCTTCCCACTAATCCCAAGCATTCAAAATACTATCAGACACTGCTTTCTTGGGCTGCCTGCTGACATCACTTGCCAGTGTTGTCCACAAAAACCAATTTGCAATACCATTTGAACCTGCTTATGGCAGCTTGTAACACCTACAAGTACAAGCTACTGCTTTGAGCCCTTTGGGGAAAGATACAGAAATGTTTCCCCTACCAGCTCAGGGAAGGAGCAGGGCAAGCCCCAGGACTGACCCTAGAACTCAGCTGACAGTATAAAAGTGGGGTTATTACCCACTCCCCAGGCACATGCACTATAATGTTCTATTATTTGCCTTCTCAAAGAGATCTGTGCTGGTTTCATGGATCACCATGGAAACTGCCAGAAACAGTCATGCCGGGGAAGCTCAACAACCTTTTTCTGAGAGTGCGTTGTCTGGGCATCTCATCTGTGTAGAGATGGAGCTCTCTCCAATGCTGCTCACCCGGATGACCCCTCCTGAGAGAAGCAGGCAGAGGGATCTCTGCAGGAGCTCTTGACATTTCCACCCTCCATGTGGAAGTGAAATAATTCCTCCCTTTAAACAATGCCTTGACAAGTCTGAAAGATCCCAGAGCAAAGATCACAAACATCTGGGAACTGTGTGCCTTGCTCTGGTGTGAGACCAGGAACAGAGCCAAAAAGTTCTCCAGCTAATCCCTGCTGCACTTTTAGGGAGGACAGCCTGCACATTGGTTTCAGCAAAAAAAGCTCTGCAAGTAGGAGTCCTTATGGCAGGGAACCGTGTTCTTCTCCACACCCCATCCTGACATCTGGCAGCTGTAGGCATAACTTCAGTGCAATACTGGGAAGGCAGCCAAAACCCTGCCCTCAGACTAGCCCTATTTGTTACTAGTGTCTTCTCTCCCCCACTACCAACTAGTATAGGCCACCCTACTGGTTGTGGAAGGGCAGGGATTCTCCATCAGAGGCTGTCTTGTGCATCTTCCCCTGCCTCTGACCACAGAGCTGCCTCAGGCACCCATTCCAAAGTTCTTAGATCAGCATCCAAACAAAGGGCAAGCTGGGACCTACTTTGGTCTTTACTAGAGTATTGATGAAACAAGTCTGGAAATAGTATTTTCCCCCAGCTCTGCTATGGACAAGGAGACAACACCTTCTCCTAGCCTACCCAAAATTCTCCAATCCAGCAACTCTTTTCACAAGTCTAGTGAGGATCAGACATGAGTTCTCTCCCCATGATCTCTTGTGGTTTGAGTTTTTATGCTGAGAATCTATTTTCAGTGATGGGTGGGTGCAGAGCTGTAATGAACAACAGCAGTAATAGGGGTCTATGTTCCGTGGAGCTCCTGTGGTTACCTGCAGCACACACTCTTGCCTCCTCAGCACTCACCCCTAATAAACATGTCCCAGAGACAGACAATGTTTAAGAATGGGGCTGAGATGACTACTCTGACCATACAGCTGTCACTGCTACTGCTGCTTGTCAGAGGGTAGCTGACTGATGGATATTTCTTTTACTTGGCTTGAATTCAAACCAGCAATCTATAAATTAATTGGTTCCTTGCTCCACATGTTGTTTAGATCTCTTTGTCTGGTGCAGTTTCTTGCATTGTGCTTCTGGAGACAGCTCTGTAAATAGGTATTTTCCTGGCATTTCACAGGGTACCTCGGAAAGCAAAATGTTGCCTGCTTTGCCTGAGCTTCCCTCCACCTGGGAGGAAAGACCTGTTCCTGCCATTCGAGGAAGGTCTGAGGGGTATGGACTGTGCCTTGCAGCAGTAGATGTGGCCTTCTCTCATAGCACTGGGGCTGCCAGAGCAGCAGGTCCAACTCTCCAGGGCTCTTCCTGATTGCTTCCAGCACCTTGTCACAGTTCCACCACCATGGAACTCTATGCCTTCTTCTCCTTGGCAGGAGCAGCCAGGCCTCTCATCCTAAGAGCAGCAAAAATTGGGGTTTTGAGTGCTGTTAAGCTAGCTGTCTGCAAACTTGCAGCATCTGGATTGACACAGTTTACCTGTGACATGCATAATGTGCAGCACCACTTGCGCAGCAGTTATAGCTGTAGCCTGTAGACTCAGAAACAGATTCAAAGTGTGCTGTGGTATGTGGGAAGCTTTGGGGTTACATACCAGCCAATGCCAGACACAAAAAGACACAAACCAAATACACTTGTAAGGACTGTTTTCCTTCTCTACAGCTCAAAGACTCCCACATGCCATCCTCCTTTCTTCCTTGATCTGAAATGGGAGTTGAACAGGCACACACAAGCATGCTGATAAAATCCCAAACTGACTTTTAAAGATCCAGTTGTCTAATATATGATCTAGATAAACCTATGGTAATACAAGCATTAGAAAATATTAATTAGTGAGAGAGATTTTACATCTGTGTATTTTTATAGAGGAGAAATTTAAGTTTTTTATCACAGGCTACTTTAATGATAGTTGATGACTTTTAATCTATTGGAAAAAGATATAGTCGAATCTGGTACTTAGAAGCTGAAACTGGAGAAACCCAGAGATGAAACAAGGCAAAAACTATTAATACTGAAAATAACACTTGAGTTGCCCCTGGGATGACTCCCTAAGGAAAATGAGAATTCTCCATTGTTTTGCTCTGTGCCAGTCAAACTGTATATATAAAACATATGTTCTTGCTCAAGTTCTGGCTTGAATAATACACAGGAGTGTCTGTGTGAGAAGTGTGATGAGATGACCATAACACTATCAAAACCAGCTGACAAAGTACTGGAGGGCAATGGTTTCTTGGCCCTCCCACTGGGTCCTCCCACAAGCAACTGGTTTATGCAGCAAGGTGATCCACAGCTGCCAGTCTCTTATTTTAATGCTGCATGAACTTGTCATTGCTGATTAGAAGAGAAGAAAGACAGGGGGTTGCAATTCTGTGTTGTGTCTGTTAGCACACTGCAAGGCCAAGAGAAAGAGCAAGGAAACTAGGCACAAAGGCCATTTTCAACATTTTTGAGCCTCTAACACAGGTGGAATTTAGAGAACTACAATATGAAGCCTAAGCTGCTTGTGGAGAGCGACGAGTACCTCAAACAGGTGTTTCAAGGTACTGTTTTGGTTTTGTGCAAATTTTTTCCCACACAGGATTGCGCCTTCAGTGGGGCTCTGACACCTGAACTTTTGGTCTGGCTGGTGTCCTTGCCCCTTTGGTAAGTTTTCAGCAGCATTGTGTCTGGAACACAATGCTCTCTCCCACCTGCAGAACTATGATAACTTTGCTCACTGAGAGAAAGAGTTCATTCTGCTCTCATCTTCTGACTCCTAGCTCTTATTTATCTCTTTGTCCTTCTATTTAGGTATCTTGGATATGGTGCTCTGAACAAAGCAGCCTGTGCTTGTGTTGTGATAAGGACAGTCTAACAGTGCCAAGCTAGTTCTCTTGGATCGGCCAATAAGATATTTGCTGTTTATAGTAAATTTTGCTTTTTGCTGAATGATTTGTCTGCAGATTGGAAAGACCTGACATACAGTGCTTGAGCAGCCATATTAAAGACAGCTGCCAAGGGAAATAATTTGGGAACAATGAGATACTACTGGTTGTTTTTAAAATCTTCTCCTTCTGAAGTCAAACTATTTTTCTATTTGCATCATTTAATGGAAACCACGATATATATTTTTTTAATAATAGTTTTGTTAAATACTTTAACAAAAGCAACAGAAGCTATAAGGAGGCATAGCTCTGAAGAATAATTGCTTTAAATACATGGCAGAACATTGTTATGTGACTGCTGATTTGGTTCTGGGCCTCCAGGGGTTAAAGCAAGGTGTGCACAGGCAACTCTTAGGGAGGTACTTTGTATAAAGTTCAGTGGCTGAGGAATGTCCTGGCAGTCAAGCTTGGTTGCCTGGGAAAAACACAAGGCCAGATATTGACATTTCAGTGAGTGATATGATCTGGTTGACTTTGCTGGTACAGTTGAGAGAACTTGACCAGTGCCTTTAAAGGAATAATTAAAATGCCTTATAAAATTCAGATTTAGAAATATTGTGCTTGCATGTTGTGGTTGAAAGAAATAAGGATAGGATGGGAGCACGAAAGGAGTTGCTCCTTTTTTCACTTTGTCTTTGGCCAGCCTCAGTTCAGTTCAGGAGTGGACTCTGTAAAGCATGAAGCTACATTTTGCCCTCTGAAACACCTATAGGGAGGCATAAATTGTGCTGTTTCTAGTTATTAATTACAATTCTTTTATCACTGGGCATAATGATTAATGCAGACTGTAGGCAACTGGAGTCCCTTCTACTGGGAATTGCTGGAGAAGTCTCTTTGGGTGATACTATCCCAACAGCCAGATTGATCTCTGCCTGTATTCCCACCTGTCCCAGCTCAGCTGTCCAAATGGGAGAGCTCCTCACCAGATGCCTGTTTCTTTTCAGTTCTTTGCCGATCTTCACTTGACTCTCCAGCCATCCCTGTGTAGTGCCATCCTGCTCTCTGCCTGAACAAGCTCTGTAATGCACGCTTTGTCTCTTAGCTAGGAGCAGGCAGCTTCATTCAACCAAATTCCCATGGAACTTGAAACAGATGAGAAATCTAAAGCGAAACCATCTTTAGGGAACTGTAGGGTCCTCAGAGTCTTTGGAAATTTGACTACTTATTTGGATAATGAGGTGTAGATTTCAGAGTCTGCCTTTCACTCCAGTGTCCAAATCTTGACCTTATGTTTTTAGTTATATTTTTATATTTTAACCACTTAATCACATCAGTCTTTTCATTTTTGCATAGCAAGTGATTTGGTACCCAATGTTTCTCTGCCGAGACATCAGTGAAAGCACACTATCAATGAGAGGAAAAAGTTTATAATGGAAGTTTAATAAACAGCAGATCTCAAACCAGGCAGTGTCTGTGAGCCAGATAACAACTCTTAAGATCTTGTTTAACCATGTCTAGTGAATAGTGTTGCTTATCATCCTGGGAGATAATTTTGCTCAGTCCTTCCTCGTGCTTCCTTCATAGATTGTTGAAGCCTGTTTATTTCAGACTGCCCCGTTTTGCATGAGTAGTCTCAACAGTTGCCAAAGTACAGTTTCAGAGCATTCATGGATCTCTCTTAACTACTCAGGATATCATCATTCTGTTGCAGCCCTTCCTCAACAAGCCAGACTCACTTTCTCGAGATGAGACCAACTTCCATGGCAGCGAAGCGGCCCATGTGAAAGGTCTATGGAAAATGGCCAGAAAGATACATGTCACAATGACTGCTGTTATCTCCACTGAGGGGAGTCTCATATAGACAATTTAGAAGTATCTCTGATGGAAGTAATGTGCCTGATAATGGAATAACTAACAAGTAGTTGCTAAACCTGAACCAGAACAAAGGGCCTTTTACTTTGAAACACACTAGTCTGAGGGCCACATCTCTGGGGGCATTTCGTCCTGCCGCCTCCATCTGACTCCAGTCCCTATTACTTCCATTAGCATGCTTTGGTCTGCTCAACACAAAGGGTGAGATCGTGGGCTTGGCCAGCCTGGGCTCTCAGGGAATGGCCAGGGCAGGGGGCAGCAGCCAGCGGCACATGGTGTGTGTGCACACTGGCTGCCAGTGCCCAGCCTCCTGAGGCAGTGAGATATCACTAGTTCTGGTATAACACAGGCAATATATTCCTATATGTCACCATGTATTCATATAAGGCATTGCTGCACGTAAAGTAGCTCAGTAAGTGATGACCTGATGCCTGAATAACGTATTTTGTGTGTTGGCAGCTATCATTAGAAATGCTTGAGGCTCTGGACCTGTTTGTTTAAGCCATTTTATGTGAAAAATGGCCAAAGTACATGATGCAGGTTCTTGTTCTCTGGTCAGGTGACCATTACACTAGCTTGGTTTTCATCTCTGTCATGGCACCAACCTCATGCCCTGGGGCTGCCTACAACGAGTGAAGGGTGCTCCATCTGGAGATTCGGACGGACTGCCAGCCTCTGAGGGCTGCAGTGGCGGCAAGGGCAGCGTGCCTCTGTGGAGATCAGCTCCTTGCCCGGCCTGCTCCACGGAAAACGCCGCTGCCCTGATGGTCTGGGGACGGTTTGGGTGGCATCAACCCTGACGGCTGGCAGATGACTGCAAGGGGGATCTCAGGAAACTCGGTGGCAGTTCCTGGAGGTGCAAGGTGGGTGGAGAGGGGGATGTCCCCTCCCAGGGCAGAGCGCGGCTGCCACTCTTGTGCC
>VWYP01032777.1:278030-336545 GCA_013400435.1 Pycnonotus jocosus | reverse complement strand
CTGGCGGGAGCATTCTGGGGGTGATGTTGTGTCTGTCATCTCTGTTAACTGAGGTTTGACTTCGGGTCTGGGACTTTGGCCCTGAAGAGGCACGGAAGAAGTGGGGGGAGGAATGGCCACACGAAGGGGAAGATGCAGCCCAAGAAGTAAATGTGTGTAAGCTCTGCGGTCTCTTCTGCCTTCCTGGTGAGCCTCGGTGTGCGGGGCAAAACCTCGGCAGGTAGAATGGCACAAGTGCGAGCCCTTCTTCCTGCCTCCAGGCACTTTTACTAGCTAAGCCATCTGCGCGGATGTAGAGGGGAAATTATTCCCCGCTCCCTTCCACCCCAGGCCCGCAACAAGATTTTTTCTTGCTCTTTCCACAGCTTTTTGTGTTATTTTCTCCCCCACGCCCCTCCCCGCCTATGCCCTGCACATCTCAGGCCGCAGCCCTGAGCGGGAAACGACTGCGTGGCTGAGCAATTCCAATGGCCTCAGTGCTAAAAAGCTGAGGGTGAGACGAGTATGAAATGGAAAGTGAGGTGCCTGGGGACAGGGTGTTGATGAATAGTACAGGATTTCCTCGCTGAGTTTTGCCCATGCTCTGTATTGCTGACCCCCTTGATGCCGGTTCAGTGACATGGGAAGAAATGTCTTCACTTTCATATGTTATGTTTATCACTTTTCTCTTGATTGCTCTTGTAGTAAGATGGTAGCTGAAAGTCATTCGAGTATTCAGCTCCAGTTTTCAAACGGGGTCTGGTGCTTTTTACGGGCAAATGCTAAGAACTGCAGTCCCCCTGTGCTGGGAATCCCCTATGACAGCCTTCGTAAATCTGCTGAGCTGAGCAGACACTCGCATCTGGAATATGAAAACAGTGCTTCACCTGTATTGTTTGCACTGCATGAACAAAGCTGCAAACACTTTACTTGTATTTGTATCTGCATCTGAAAATCTTCACATTGATTGATTGTTTTGGCTTTTCAGGTATAAGTGTACAAAGTCTCCTAAGTGTTTTGGTTTCTAGTTCTGGATCCACCTACATTCTCAACATCAGCTGATTGTAGTCTTAAAACAAAAAGAAAAACCCCAAGCATATGACATCTTGATTTAAATTTCAGCTTCATCGGAATTACAACTGGATATGGACATTCCAAGTAAATATGATCATATTTATTTTAGAGATGGCATTTAGGGTCAGAACTGTCTCTGACATTGGTCAAAACTTACAGATATGTGCATGAGACTTCTAATTTTGACTGCATTTAGGCAAGTGGTTGAGTCATTTTCCCCCCCACTGAGTCTTAAGGACTTTTTATCTACAATTATTGTAACTGACAGTTGTTGGATACTTTACACTGAAAATCAAGCTGCTCTTTAAGAAGTGGCTGAGTGCATTTAGGAATGAAGTTTTGAAAATCTCAGCTTATTGTTTGAATAGAGTGGCTGTCTCCTGTGTTTTAAGTCCCTGAAATAGGAGTACTGCCTCTGAAAATATCTGGCTCCCACCTTCTTCATATGCATAAGGGAAAAGAAGAGAGAGTTTTAAATAAATATATCCATATAAATTCTTTATCTTAAGGAAAGGATCAATATCTGGGAGAGGAAGAGGAATGAAAGAATGTACTGAAAAAAGATGGTTAAGGCTTACAAAAAAAGGACATCTGAAATGGCAGATCCGGTGGAAGTGATTTAAAGTCAGTTTGTCAAAATAAGAGTTGATATTGTAATTCAGAGAGTACAGATGAACTGCTTATGTCCAGAAGAACAGGGAAGTAGGAACAATGCATTTTAATAGTAAATGAAAATGCAGAATACATTTTGTAAATAAAATTGTACTCTAGAGGTAAATATTAGACATTGTGATGTACTATCTTTCTCTGAAAAAGTGTAAGGTTTTTGCTAGGGGGAAAAGCTGTAATTCTAATCTCCAGCCTTCAGAACTCATTTGGTATGATAACACATGGGAAAGTTATTAGCTTAAGTGGAGGAGATGGGGATTAATAGAAGAATGGTAAGATAGACAAATGACAAAAGAGAATGTGACAACACAGTGCTGAAGAGGGGGAGGTTAGATAGTAGGTATTTTACTGGTAGCATTGGCTACTGACACAAGGGATTAATCTAATGACAGAAAACAAAAGCACATGTTAGAAGTCGTAATAAAGTGGGCACAAAACCTGGAAGGGCACTCTCGAAAATTAGTAGAGGAGGAAAAGATTCAGTTGCATAAACAGTAAGACTTCTTCCAGATACCCAAAAACAAACTGTGCCTTTTAAATTTAGTAATCCATAAAAATACTGCCTGTAATTAAAAATATAATATATAGTTGTACTAATCAATCACAGGGTAACCATGGGCATGGTGAATTTTGCAGACACAGAATGGTTCAGGTTGGAAGGTTGCTAAATGCCTTTACACAAGGCTTTGTTGGGGGTGCATGCTGCCTTTCAGATGCAGTTGTGGTCACTTACGGCTGTGAAGGGGAGCAAGAAGAGAAGAACCAGCTCTTTTATATGATGTGCACTGAAGCTGAAACAGCAGAGGGAGAGGAGCTTTTCTTGTGAGGCTAAAGGAGTGCCTTGTCTCTAGCCTTGCAAATTGAGGTCTTTGAGGAGAAGCTTTTTATATCTATAAATATATCAAGGAATAAATATTATGGAGGGAAAAAACCCTAGCTAAACTGAAGGGCAGTAATCTACAAGAATTAACAGATACAAGCTGGTTATGATTATGTTTATGCTGGTAATTGGAAGGCAGCTCATTAGAGATGTGAGGTTCTAGAATAATAGGAATAGTGGGAGAACTGCCAGCATGGTTCTAGGGAAGGGCAGTGTTTACTTATGAAAGAGATTATAAAGTGCAGTTGTCTGTGTCAATAAAGAATAAAATGTAATGATTCAGGACACCTATCTCATCCTAGATCCCCTGTTTGGAACAATGGTATTTTAGTTCAACCAAAAGTTATGGTCTGTATGGGAAAATGACTTTTGCTTTGGCATAAGTTGTTTGGTACCTCAGTTTCATTTTGCTTTGTGTCATTAAGAGTCCATCCCATTCATTTGCATGTCCTCTTTGGATTTAAACATTGTGAACTAAGACTAGAAGCTCCTTACACTTGTATGAAAGAGAACAGAATTTCATTTGAGAGCTGAATTATTATTTATGTCCAAAACAGAGTTAGCTGTAAACAAACTTAACAGTGTTGTAGGATCCTTCCATGACTGAGTGCACTCTTTTGGCTTGGGAAGCACTGTACCAAAGGTAACCTAGTTAAATGCCTGGCAAGGAGTTAAGGCTAGAGATTAGAGCAATGTGCTGAATGGGCTGTGGAAAAGGATGGCCTCTATTTCTGCAAAGCACTAAGTGTGCTGCTTGTAGGAAAGTGGTCTTTTTTCCTATTGTAGAGTGTTTTCAGTGCTGCAGTACTATACATGAACATACCTTTGTCTTGTTTTACTTAAGCCTACCTTCTGGAATAGTATTTTACAAGTCATTGGAAAAGTAGGCGACTTGCTGTCTGGGAAGCTTTCTATTGCTGAACAAAGCAACTTGAACATAAAATAAACCACAGATAATGTTTATGGCCAAAGGGTATAAAATGCATCTTCCTTAACTCAGGACATCAGACATATAACGAGATAGAGTGGCTTGTTGTGGTATGTATACTCACACTATTATGTATACTCACAGAAATTTGAATCCCAAATCTTACATGCAAAACACAAACCAGGTACTCTGACAAGTGGGTACAACTGGAGGGACATCTTAAACTTTCCTCTCTGCAGAGAAAGGGAGATGTAAGGGCAATGAGACTTTGTTGCTTTCTCGCAAATCCTGGACCGTTCCTTGGTCTGTCGCTGTTTGGGGCTTGTGAGTTTGCCTGTGAGCTGACGAGAAGATCCTTTAACAAGTAAGGACTTAATTGTTCTAATGAAGCTGAGCTAGTGGCTGTTCTAGCTTTGTAAACATTTGTTATTGTTTGGTAATACAGCTGGCTGTTGGACTATACACTCTGACTTGACCTTTTTCTTCACAAATACCTGGATTTGATTAAGAACATCTATTACCTAGATTTTCAGTGTCTTAAGCACAAAGTATCTGAAATGTCTAAATCATTACTGAGTTGGAAAATAAAAGATCTTCAAAAGCTACAGCTTTCTCCAATTTCTGGGGCTGAATACGTCTCTTGATGGCTACAAGGACTTCAGCAGAGCAGCATGTTTTGTCTTTAGCCCTAACTTATTCCTTATGGATTCTCTTTATTTTAACAGAGCAATTGTTTAGGTACTGGGGCACTTACACTCTCATTGTCAACTGACTGTGTCAAGTAGTTAGGGATTGGGAACAGTTGCTTAATACATCACATTATCATAACACAGTCTGTATAAGATAAGGCTCTGATGGTCCAAGCTGAAAATGTGTGTGTAATACCTGAAGCAGGAGGTTTCAGTGACCTGAGAGTTTACAGCCATACTGGAACAAAGGAGGCAGGAGTGAAAAATACTCCTAATCTCTGGGTAGTGGCTGAGCAAGACTGCAAGAGTGGCAGTAAGGTTTTTTCTGGAATATACATTATAATGCATTAGTAAATTATTTACTCATTCTAAAGGTAACCGTTTATCCATTAAGAATGACCTCTGGTAGAGGGCAATATCAGTGACTCTGTAGCACTACTTCATCTTCTGCTTGGAGAAGAAATGGCCTTCATTACCAGTTCTGTAAGAGGGACCAAGGAAAACTAGGCACAGAGGTGATAAATTTGTCCTTCTAAAATATGTACTTTTTTTCCCTTAGATTCTGTAGGATTTTTAGAGCACCTCAGACGACATCCTAAATGGATGATTAACTTCACGATGGCAGAACTCACAGTGGAGAATGGCAGCTGTATGGACTGGCAAAAGCGATGCCTTGTGTTGGAGTCTCAGCTCTTCAAATTCCGCTTGCAGGCAAGCAAGATCCGAGAGCTGTTAGCTGAGAAGGTGAGGCAGAGGTGACTTCTACTTTGCAATGAGTTACGACACAAAAGCAAAAAATCTGTAAATGCTGAGCTATCCAATATATCTGTTAATTGCAGTGAGGATTTCTTTCTTGATTACAGCACATTTTGCTCTCTGATTATCAGTTGAGATGCAGAGATGTGCCTGTCATAGTGGTGTAAAGTGGCATAATAAGAATTAGCCTTTACTGCAAAATCACCAAGTGTTTGGACTCCAGTGGAAAACACTGTACCAGCAAGATTCTGGATATCTAAAGTGACTGAGATAACTGCAGAGCTAAGATGGATGTTTTGGATAAGAACAGCAGGATCAGGACATGGCTGGCACCAGAAAAGCTTGGAGGAGTGCAAATTATGCTATAATGTTAAAAGCCCAGACAGGGATATGTGTATTGCCATAGTGTTAGAATAACACTTCATATCCAGTCAAAACATTCTGGGGATAATGGAGAGCAAGGCCAGATATTTTGAGATCTGGATGTTAGAAACTTACATGGCATCTATGGTTTTAGAGACATCTCCTACTAATCTATGTCAGCTGCCCCCGCGTGAGTTTGTTTGCATCCTAGAGGAGAGAACTGGTAAAGATATGAGGATTTTATTAGGAGGTTTGGGGTTTTTTTTTTGCTTGTTTTTGTCATGGTGTGAATGTTTTGTGGTTTTTCTTAACCTTAAATGGTGTTGTTTTTCAATTAGAATTAAAGGGGTTTTTGCTAAATTTGTATAAAGTCCAAATTTGTAGGTTGCTGTGGGGCTCCTTATTTTCAAAATGTGGTTTACATTATCACAGTTCAGTCCAAGATTGTTCAGATATTCAATTACTATACGAAAGTGAGAACAGTTTTACTAATGAAGCTGAAATCTGTACAGCTGACTGCAGTTTACTATACCTGGTGACAGATACGTTCTAAACTCGCTTTTCCTCCATTTTGTGTTATGTAACTTATATGTGCATATTCTTGTTTGTTGGTTTTGGACGTAAAAACATCCAGATGACAGCTACTTGAGAGTGGAGTAATTTTCATATCTGTTTCCATTGTAATTACATTTTCACTGTTGCCACATATTGCATGAGACTTTTTTCCCACCCTTCATATTTTAAGGAATTGTGCAATTCTAAGCAGCTTCTTCATCTCTTCAAATTAGCTTCTGAGATGGACCTTAGTGATTACTTACCTTGAAAAAAATTGAAAGTGGTTGTAAAGTCCATTTAGATAAAGGCACATTTGAAAAATCATATAGATGTGGAACAGGTCTGATAAAGACAACCAGTACCCATATGCAATACTTGTAAGTTTGCTGCATTATGACATCTGTGTCCTTGTGCTTTGTTAATTTCTGCTTTGAGAAACCTCCTGACTACCCACACATGAGACAAGCCCACCCACCAGACTTCCTTATTGGAGAACAGACTTGCCAGATATATTTTGATTATCTCTAGGGAAGTTTGTGGGTCATGGCAGAGAATTAAATTTTCATCTGCTTCAGGGGCCTGGTTACCATTTATCCAGCCTTTTAGTCAAAACGATGTTCCCTTTGCTAAGATTAAAGAGTAGCTTGGTTCAGTGATCAGGTTATTCTGTAACTACTTGTACAGTGCTGTTGTAGCTTTACTTGAAGGGTCAAAGAGCTAACAGGCTTGCAATTCCCAACTCCAAATGTCATGTGGGAAGGGGAGAGCCTCAGCAGGGACTGTGGGGCAGCTCCAGCTGGCTCTCCTGCCGCAGGTGGACTCAGACATACAGTGCTTATGTTGAACAGTCCTCTTGGGAAGTGTCCTGCACCTCAGGTTCCCAGCTGGTCTGTAGTGACTTGCTCAGAGACCCTCCTTCCTCCTCCTCAGTCACCACAGGACACTCCAGCAGTCACAGCAACAGGCACTCCTATCTGCGCTGCATCCTTCCCACACTCAGGTGGGTAGTGATGCAGAACTGAAGGAGGTGCTTGGTTTATGTCTAGTAATGGCAGCTTCAGGGATTTTTGTCATAGATTTTATAATAACTCTGGTTTTTAAGGTTTTTTCCTCATTATGAGAATGAAGAGATTCAGACTTACTGGAGAGTCCTGCATTTCGAAAAAGCTTTTTTGGGGGCAGTGATGGGGGGATGATCTTGGAAAAACGTGAAGTCTGCACAGTTTGAAGCTGTGTGCCAACCTGTGGTAAACATTGTCGAGATCCTCCCAATATGGTTTGCAGTAAGAGGAATTTTTTTTTTTTTAAAAAAGTGCTTTTAAATGGTGAAAGTGAACAACACTGTTAACAAGGGTATGATACTTGCTTACTAGCTAGGTTGTCATAGTTATGGAGGTGACTCATTGAAGGGCTTGAAAACCTAACCCCCACATCTTCAATTATTCTTTATAACTAATTTTATGATTTCAAGACAGGTTTTACTATTTTAACTTGCAAAAAACCCAACCACTCATGCCTGGCATTGGTAGGACAATGTGCTCTAACAGTTTAAATACTTGAGATTTTTAAAATCCGCTTAGATTGAATAATCTAGATCGCTGTTCAGAACATGAGGAATTTAAAACCCAGTGGTTTAACTGCCAATGCCTTAGTTCACGTGGTGTGAACTTCCACATTGATAGCCTGGTCTCAGCTATCAAACAGAGCTGCCCAAGCTGCACAGAGCCTGGCTGGGGGTTGGTGCGGCCAAAGAGCCTTAGCTCTTGCTCTCCCAGACAAAGCTTTGCCATCCTGCTGGACCCCACAGGGAACAAGACCCCCAAGTCCTACCTTGTGGACATAAGCAGGGATTGCTTTGGAAACAGGCAGCTGTTTTCACCCTGATTTTCTTGTACACATGCAAGGAGAAGGGATACTCCACTGGTGAGTGGCATAGCAGGCTGTTGCCTCAGCAGCAAGTTGACCTGGTTAGAAGTGAGCTCTGGAACAGAACAGCAGAAGAAAAATGAAGCTGAGAGGTGTAGGAACTTTTTTCACTCAATTTTATGTAGCTTCTTCTGAGCCATCAGGAGAGGGAAAGCCTGTGTGAGCAGTTGATGGGAGGATCTTTTGCAATTTTTAGAAGGGCCATCTGGGTAACTTAATCTACTTCTGTCCTATTTCAATAAACAATGAACATTTGGAAAAAGGCTCTTTTGTCTCATGCAAGCATGGCTATTCAACTAGTCCTGTTTCTCCCATGCAAGCTGTCTGGGTTTGTGTTTAAAAGAAGAGTTCCATGCATTTGGCTTGGTTACTAAGTTTTTTATGTGACCTGGGTCACATTGCTTAGTAGCATTTGTCAAATTATAAAGCATTTTGAATGAAAGGACCCATGTAAATACCAAGCATTATTATTAATTCATTGAGGGATTTGAAAGAGCCTTACAAGCATATATGTATTAATCTGAATGTGTTCCAGTGAGAGTGCTGACACTGGGGATGAGAGAAATAATGATTTCATGTACATGAGGAACATAGCAGTTATTTAACAGTTCATAATAGGACAACCCAACAATGTAGTACAGGAAATTAAGAAAAGTACAAGTTCATTTAAGGCTACAGAGGGAATTAGGGTTACAAAAGTAACTGATTTGGCTGGAACTTAGCCAGGTCACCCTGCTTGCACAAGTTTCATAACTTTTGAGTGATCAGGAGTGGTCCCAACATAGATTCTGTGTCCTCATCAAGATTCATAACTGCTAGCAATGCAAAGCAGCTGCTGGGACAACAAGGAGTTCTTCAGTCAGAACAGTGCTGTCTTCTTAAAATAACAGGAGTCTTTTGTGGACATTGCTTACCTTATGAAGGCTTGAATTATTAGTTTAAGAGGATAGCTTGTTAAAAAGGCCCAGAATTTCATCTGTGCTGTAAATGTAGACCCTGTCAATTAATCAGAAAACTGGAAGAGACTATTGATTCTGAAGCTACTGTCTTAAACACTCCTTGTTTCACAAAGCATATTATGTCTCCCCAATAGCTAAGTTTAGCATCTCTCTTTTGCCAGTATCTTTTGCTGCTGTTTTACCTGTTTGTGGTGATGACTGTCCAGAGACTAATAGAAAAATGCATGGGTACATCACTGTTCTGAAGGGACACATGTAACACAGACCATTGCCATTCATGTTAGATTGCCTTGAGCTCAGTCTTGGGAGCCTTCATTTTGGTCAGAGCAGCTCTGTATGGCTGCAGTCCTCTGTGGCATCTCTGTTCCTCTGCCAAAGAAGCAGATTTGGATATTAGGTTACAGAGACTGTTGAATTTGATTGTTCCACTGAAAAAGCAAAAGTGAGAGTATCATGCTAAGCATAGCAGGTTTTGATCTTCATGGTTTTAACTTACGTCATTGCTTTTTTTAGTTATGTGACTACTGAAGTGTCTGCATGTCTGCATACTGAGGTGTGTACATGCCTTTTGATATGTTTGCTGCTAGGGGTCAGTCTGCTCTTGTATCAGTGAGTATATATGGAAGGAAGACTTGTCTTGTTGCCATATGAAGGAAGGCAAATGGAAATGAGAATGCTGTCACATCCATTCTGGGTGATCAACCCAAGAGGAATAAGTTCTGTTTTCAGATATATTGGTTTTGGTCTTGTTAGTGACCAACCTGAATACTTGGCTCCAATGCTTTATCAAAAATGCATTGGAGAGAAAAGGAGCCCAGTTCCATTTATAGTTTTTCTTCTTTAAGCATGATTCTTTCAATCTTCTTAAGATTCTTCTATGTCATTCTTTCCACAGTAAAACATAAATGCTGCAGACTCCATGAAGCATTCCTCAAATTTTGCAACTTGCTGGATAAAACTTAGTCACTGACTTTACATTACTGGGCTTAAATCTAAGACCCTTTGAAGCAGGCCAGGTGAAGATGACCTTGGCCAACATCAGATGAGATACTAGGTTGCTATTTAAAGAAAAATTTAAAAGGAAAACAAACAATTTTCAAAAAATCCCCTGAACCAACCACCACCCACCAAAAAAAGGGCTCTAGTGGTAAATTATTAGAAGAACCCCAGGTACATTTGAATTTTATAAGAGTGAAGTGAGTTATAAACATTTAGGATAAAATTCAATTCAGTGTCCTTTGACTTTGATAGCAGCAATGTTCAGATGTTCAATCACTGTCAGTTTGGAAAGGTCTTTTAAATTAAAAGAGGCATAGGAAAATTAAGATCATTGTTAATCTTGTCAATTATGAGCCTGTGATGCTTTTGAAACCAAAGCAAAGTATTCAGAGGTTATAATGTGGCATCTTAGAGAACTTTTCGTGAGTTTTCCAAGATATATTCATTTTTATTTACCATTGTGAATGAATCCTAGCTGAAATAAGATCAAGGAAGAATGGTGCACTGTCAACAGGCTCCTTGCAGGGACAGCCCATGGTGTGTAAATTGTAGAGATGAGGTCAAGACTTTGTCTCTGTTCCTTTGACCCATGTAATGAATGATGAAGCTCACTAATGAGAAAATGGTTCCGGTGTATTCAAAGTAGGGCAGAAGACTGGAAAAGGTCAAAGGCTTTTTTGTTTCCTGGTCAAAGCTGTCCAGTTAACTCAAAATATGCCAAAGATCTGTAGGCTTGCACAAGTCCTGAGTAAAATGTGAATTTCCAGGTGATGTTAATTTATTTTCTTTCTTTCCTCCTCTTCTTTCTTTTCTGTCTCTGAAGATGCAGGAATTGGAACAGAGAGTGCTAGAAGCAGAGCAAAGAGCTGAGGATGCGGAGAAACAGGTAAGAAGCTCTTTGATGGTGGCTCTGGTACAAGTCCAGCACTTAACTCACTCTAAATTCCTTCCAGTCTAGCATACAGATGGAAGTCTGCAATGCTCTGCCCTGCTAGGGAAACATTGATTTACAGTGGTGAATGGATTTTCTGGTCTACTTCTGAGTCTGTGAGCCTTAACTCTGAACAGGTGCCTGGATATGTTGAACCCTAAGTGAAAACAAGCACCTTACACCTTCCTGTCAGCTTCACAGCCTTTTACCCCCTCATCCATAATAGGCAGGCTTGGTTGTGGAAAAGGAAGGAGGTATTGGACCTCAGGATTAAATTGAAAAGATAAGGCTGCTTGGCAGGTCCTCAGGAAACAAACACTTGAGAGCACTGGTGAGGACTTGTCTGCAGGTAGAGGAGGTTCTGTGAAAGGGGTAGGTTTTGCAGACACACTCTTATCACTTGTTTTTGACTTTTTAATAATTACTGCTCTGGCTCAGGAGCCCATGGAGAAAAACAGTAAGAGCTGGATTCATTGGTTATTACTGTAATCATCTAAAAATTTGGCTTATTGTCTAAACTAGTTCTTCTATGCTTCTTGAATAATGGAGATGGGGAGAGAGGCAGATTTCAGCTTGTGAACAGGCTATAGAGAATGTTAGACCTTTGGGAAGCAGACATTCTGCACTCTAAGGAGTATTATAGAAACAAAAGAGCCAAGACAGGCCAGGTGGTCTGAGCTCTTGGGTCGCTGCAGGTCACTGCTGAAGGGAAGGCTTGAAGTGAATCAGCTTCCTTCAGCTGTACAAGAGCTGCAGGACTGAGCATTAATCAGGGATTGAAGGGCAGAAATAAAAGCTACACAGTCAAGAATGACTGTCAAAGATGATTTCAGAAGTGAAGGACTAAATAGGCAGTATTATAAGCACTGTGAGACATACCACCTGCGAGTCAAGAACTTGGAGTACCTGGAATGGTATTCTGTCTGCAGAACGTTTTTCCACACTAGTTTGGTATTGACATCGAGATATTTTACTGACCAGCTTAATTCTAGGAAAGAGGCTGTGCCTTGACACTGTGCAGTTCTATGCTAGACCAGCAACTACCAGTGAAGAACAAGAGTTGTTCTTGAGAGTGGTATCAGTAAGTCCACACCCAACCAAGACAGGCAAAGGTAGCACAATACAGGCAAAAGTGCCAGCTGTGACGGCACCAGCAGGAAATACAGTTATTGCCATTGACCAGTGAAGGTTTCATACTAGCAGGCTCCTCAATGACAGGAGCAGAGTGCCCAGAATATGATAAGATGCAATGACAGCAAGGGACAGGATGGAGAACAAGTCAAATCCAGGTCCAAGAATGGGCAAGAAAGGGGGAATTTGGCTGGGAAGGTGTAGCAGAAATGAGGATTGCCTTCACTCACCTCCCACTGGCAGAAATGAGAGTTGCCTTCATTCACCTGCCACCAGCAGTTCTGTAGCCATATGTTGGCAGGTCCTAAAGACTAGCAACCCTCAATGTTTGTCTTTCCAGCAGCCTTATCCATATCCAGAAATAAGTGTTCCTAGAGAAGTGCTACATTGCTGCCTGCCAGCCTGAAGAAGTGACAGCATAAGAGTAGGACTATTCCCTTCCACTAATGAGTACATTCACCATGAATGAGAGGCAGCCAACAAATGAGAGGGCTCCACATCAAGTGCAAAATCCCTTGTTATCTTTCTCTCCAGGAGTCTGAGGGGTTGGATTTGTTAATTCAATGGACTCCCTGTAGCTGCCAACCTCAATTAAGGAAATCACATGTTTGCAGTCCCCTCGCTGAGCCTCTAGTACAGAGTCAGCATTTGGGCATCAGACAGGAAGGAGGGGCCATTTCTTTTTACTATAATCACCCTAAACTCTAATGAAAGCACATCCGACTCAGCAGGCTTAGTTTTCTGGCTTGGATGTTGGGTGCTTACCTTTCTGGTTCAGTATGAGGAAGAGGCAGTTTGCTTCTCTGACTAATACAGGCAGACAGGAGGACAAAACACAGCTTCTGCAAGTATGAAGTGTAGGCTGCTCAACAGAGTGTGACTAACTCTCTTGCACAGACTCTGTGAAGTGCTCAGATTGCTGCCTGCATTCTGTCTTTCTGGTTTGAAGTTCATGCTAAATTTATGGTATTTGGAATTGGTTTCTCTGCAGATTTAGCTTCTCTGAGATGTGTTGGAACCAGAGATTTTCACATAATCAAATGCTGCAATTAATATGTTTGAGTTAAATTGAAGGAATTCCATTCATCTTTAGAAATGAAGTCTTATAATCTATTGTAATAGAATGAGGTAATGGTAAAATGGAGTGACATTATGGAGAGACAGAGGTTTTGAAGAAAGCAAAGAGATGTAAAAAATTTGCTGAAAACCTGAAATGCTTCAGTTGCCAATGGATTTTAGTGGGTTGAAACTTTGTCTGTAGTGAAGGAGCACTGCAGTGATCTTTCTCTTGCTGAGATGAGGAAGTCTTGGCACTGGCAGGAGCTCAAAGACAGACAAACCTTTTGAAGTATCTAACATTGTAACTCCTTAGCAGGTCTGGAGAAGAGACTTGGCAGAAAGACAAGAGTTGCCAAAACACTGTCTTAAGCTGGGGATAGGAGGAGGAAGGACCTCCATAGTACATTTTCCTACAGAAATTTTAATCTGAAGCAAATGGCCAGTGGTTTGTGATAATATACCTTGATAGTGAATGAGGTAAAAAACTGGCCATGATATTGCAAAGGAGAAAGGTGTCCCTATGTGTATGGAGACTGTGGTGCCTGTATGGCCTCTTTGATTAATAATTTGATTGTAATATCTCACGATCTGTGATGCCTTTATCTGTTCATGGTGCAGTTTGCATCTGTTACTGCTTCAGCATTACAAATGAATGGACAATATTCCTTTCACAAATGGGGATATAAACTAAGTGTGACCTGAAGGATGTTGTGGTTCTTGATGTTTTATTTTTCCTTTCCTGACTTAAAAAATAAGAAACTCACAAATATTCTCATTTATTTTCGTTCTATTACCAATACACAAGCAGCTCCTTGATTTGCATTGGCTTGTTTTGGTGTTGAGTTTATTCAATTTCCTTCTGATTACCATTATAGGTCAGAGTTATGGAAGAGAAGGTAAAACTAGCCAACATGAAGACTGGTGAATCTGACAGCACCCTGCACAGGAAATACCAGGAGCTGATGTGCACAATGCAAGGAAAGGAGGATCTGATCAACAAATTGGAGACACAGCTAGCAAAACAGGTACAGATATTTTCTACAGGGAAGCCTGTAGGCTTCATGAGTTAGAGGGATTCTGTAAAGTATATTTCAAAGATACAGATTATGTCTCATTACAAGTTAGTCTCTCAATTGCCTCCAGATCAGCTCTAAGATTATGCCCAGCCCAGTACAAGATCCTCTCTTTCCTTTTCAGGCAAAACATCCACTCAGCTTCAACAGCCCATGCCTCTTCATTATTGGAGATCAGTCAATGGGCCTAAAGGGCTTCCTTATGTTAATGCTGAGACCCCACACTGTAATGCTACAGTCTGGTCACAGTGTTTCTCTGGCTTTTTGGCATAATGATTACTTTACAAAACCATTGTGTAGCCCATCTCTGACTCTTTTCATGCTGCTTCTTGGGAAGGGTCTTTTCCCAGTCTTCAGTAGTCCTTTAGCATAGTTGATCTCTTGTCAGATGTCATTATAAAAGGGCAGCTGTTTCTCAGTATGGATAGTTCTTAGCCTCTTCCTTTTTCAGTTGCTGGAAGGAAGGTGCTACATCTATAGCAGGGTTTGTATTTCAGTTCTAGTAAAGGCTTTGCCCTGTGGTTTTTATAACATGAAGAATGAGGTATTCTTATGTGTTGCTAAGTAAGTAACTTAAATAGAAGTAGAATTTTACAAAAAACAAACAAACAAACAACCCAAAAAACCCCAAACCAAAACAACAACAATAACAACAACAACAAAAACCAAAACCAAAACAAACAAAAAAAACCCTCCCACCCCAAACCAAAAAAAACCACCATTTGAATTACATTGAACTAATTGCCACCTATTTCAAGGACTGTTAGTGGAAGTCTTGTTCCAGCATCAAGAGGCAAAATGAGTGTCTAGAAATGAAAGCCAAAGCTTGGCAATTCCAGACAAGAAATACTCATTATCAGAGTCACTGGTTTAGCTTCAGAATGGGATGAGATGGTGGCAGGGCTAGAAGGTTACTAAGGGTCCCTGTAAGGCATGCTGTTTGTTTTCACTGGGGTGGGAAGAGCCATGGAGTTGAGAGCATCACAGAGAACACTGAGGTCATGTCTGGACCACACAATAGTGTGGGACACAAAGAATCTCTAATTGCTTTTGGACCTTAAAGCACAATAACTGCATCTGTGGCTGCTGTGTCTGAGTGAATTGGTGCTGCTGAGAGGCAGGGCTTACTGAGAGTGGTGACAATGTGGTCATCGTGTCATTATTCTACTTCAGAACCCAAAATAAAATCTTGGCATTGCACTTCATGTAGTGTAATAATCTGCATCTTTTACCTCCTGGACCTTGTTGCAACACTAGTCCAGGTCATTGCTGATTCAGAGCCAGTTCCCATGTGATGGATATTCAGAGATGGTAAATCTACTGCATGTGCCAGATCATTTCAGATCTATAGGCACATCTAGTATTCTAACTCCTGCAGAGTTGAGACCTGATGATTAGGAACACACATAGTCATATAAAAGGAAAAAAAAATCTAAATAAATCTTCTTCTTGAAGCATCTGATTTGATTGCTTTTATTTCATTATGCTCAACTACAAACGTTGGGATGCCTATAGTGTTGCTAGGGCCTATTTTAGAGTCAACAAACATACTTGAGTAGGAGCCTTTAAATATGCAGTTGTAGTGATAGATAGCATGTGGTGATTAAAAGTAATGTGAAAATGTGGGGAATTTTGTGTGGTCTATTTATCAGTGTGAAAAATTTAAAGTGGGGGAAGGACTGACATTTTTTATAATTACTGGTATTTGTTTACTTCAGAAAAAACAATATGTCAGGGAAACCACCAACTACTACCAGAAGGCATTATCTTTGCCCCTTAATTGGAGAAACTAGGGCTGATGTGCCATGCAGCATATTTTCTGTGTCTTTCCCTCCCTACATTGCTCCTTAAACTGATTTCTTCTTGCAGTTGTTTAAATCATTATGTAGATAGGAGAGTTTTCAGTGATGTTGCTTCTGATGAAGCCACACAGAAGATAAAACAGAAAGCTTCAGGTGATCATAGTGTTAATTCAGCATCTTTCAAAGGAAATTTCCAGAAAAGTTAAAAACACAGCTGAGAAAACACAGCTGCAAAAATGATGTGCAATATTACCCAAGCAGATACCTGGGGGAACAATGGTCATTGTGCAAATCAACAGTATTGCTGTAACACCTTTGTGTGGATTAGAACCTGTTCTAATTGATATGTAAACGTAAAACCACTTATGGCATCTGAAATCCTCTTAGCAGATCTTAGTGTTTTTCAAGGTCAGGTTGTAGACTTTTTTTTTTTTTAATTTGCTTTCTCAGTGAGAATATTGTATGTGTGTTAAATATGTCGTTGGTATTTGCATCTGGTGCAGCTTGAAAGATTCTGCTCTAGACTCACGCTTACAGCAACTGAATCCCTTTTGCTTGGAATGGTTGATGTTTTATGAATCAATTACAGACACTGCTTAATTCTTACTACCTTTGGCCAATGATGTGTATATAGGCTGGGGGAACACTACAGATGCTCAACAGCAAACAGCAACATTGCAAAACCATCTGAAACAGAAAAAGTTGCAGACCCTACTCAAACTGTGGTAGGTGGCCAATTGTTACCTGACCTGGATTTTGCTATTCCACAACAAACTTCTGAAACAAGCCTCTGAATTTAATACTAGGGACCACATAAGACAACTTAGAGCTTGATTTTTTCCAGAGGCCAGCTGAACAATTGTATTCAAGTAGCAGTCTTAAATCTTATATCTGGAGTGGGAGCTTCTGTGTTTCAGTCACTCCTGATGCAGTAACTCACTGAGAACAGTTAGTTGTACTCTCCTAATGTGTCTAATGTTGGGTTTGGTTTTTTGACACAGAAACAGCTGAGGACTGAGGAAGCCAAAATTGTTCAAGAGAAAGCTGCCAAGATCAAAGAGTGGGTAACATTTAAGCTCAGGGAGGTAAGTCTCTGGCTTTCTGCCACATTTCGAGGCATGTGAGTAAGTACAGTGGCTGCACAGCCAGGAGGTTTCTATGTAGGACAGCAGTCTGGGGACAGTCAATCTGCCACAGGGGCACTCTGCTTGTTTGGCCCTGCACATACTCGGTTGTAGGGCTGGGATCAACACTCTTACCAAGGGCTGCTTACTTTACTGGGAAAACTATAAATGACTGTGAAGTCACCAGTGCCCAAAAGCAGCTTCTGAAGATTGACTAGTCACAAGTGGCTTTCACCTAGCTTTCTTTTACTTCTCCATCTTTTCTCTGGATGCAGTTTCTGTTCCTTTCTGACAGAGCACCTGTTACACAAACATGTCCTTTGCTCTTCTATAATTCGCCATCTCTCATTAATGCTGTTTTCCACTGCTCAGTATTTTTCATCTCTGACCTCTCTGTTCTATCCTTCCTGTGGATTTATGCCTCTGTCTGGGCCTACGCTCTAGAAAAACAAAGAGGGTCAGCATGCAGTTTTAAAGATGGAGTAGTAGTTTTTGGGTGGGAGTGGACTGTCTGGTCTTTTATTCCAAGTTACAAATATGTTTTTCCAAGTTTATGACAGAAAGGGAATTTGTTGGAGTTGGGAGAAGCAGTCTTTGTGGGCATTGATTATGTTATGATGTGACTTTGTAATGTCATTAGATTGCCTAGATAATCCACCAAGCTGCTGTGCTGCTTCTCTTCCCTGTGTGAGATGACTTAAAGTGCATTTAGGTTACTGACTGGTGCAGCACGAAGGAGGAAGCAGAGGGTTTGATTTGGTGTGAATCCAATCCTGCTGTGAGTCCAGGACCATACACTCACATTGTGTCTTTACTGGCAATGAGGTTTGTGCCAGATGCTGATTCCAGGTGCAAGCGTGCACAAGTGGACCACTGCCAGTTGGAGAACTTGGCTTCTGTGTTTCCAGTGGGTTACTTGAGACAGCACCACAGATGATTCCTTCAAGAGGGAAATCTGTCTGGGTGTACCACTGCTGTGTTTAAAAATGGATGCTGAGACTCTTGAAGTAAAGGCATAAGGCAAATTTGCAAAGACTCTCTCATGCATTAATTGGAAATGTAAATGCACTCTTAATGTTGGTTTGCTTTTTTCTTTTTTCTTTGGTTCTCTGGATCCATGGGATCTTCTTTTACTACATACAATGTGAGATGGAAAAAATGCTCCTTCTGGGTAATGTTTTTTTGGTTCTCTCTTTCATCAGCATTATTTCTGCAACAGGAGTAAATGATAAGCCATAGCAGGGAAGTAAATTTAAAGGCGTATTTGAGAAATGCCAATAGTTCATACAGAGGCTGATTGAGAAAGCACAGCAAAATATTTTAAGTGGGTTGTCTAGTGATGCTGCTGATTAGAAGGATTTTGAGGTGACTGGTAGATTCACTCATCTTTTTTTTCCTTGTTAAGAAACTTGAAAGTAATAAAGATAAAGGTATGTTCTGTGTAGTGGATCACACGTGCTCACAATTTTGCATTATTTTTCAGTTTTTATTATTCTTGTTTCATAGCTTGAGCTAGAAAATTACCACCTGAAAAACTGTAATCAGAGACTGATGGAGCAAATTGAAGCTCTTCAGGATACATTGCAAGGTAAATGTGTTCAGCTGCCACTATAGCCTAATAACCACCACAAGAGTAGAAGTTGGCATTCCTGGGTTGTATTCTTAACTTTGTCAGAAATTATAACTTGTGACAGCAGGCAGTAGAGTTGCTCTGTTCCTTAGCCAGGTCTATTTTTAAGATGGGAATAACATGCTTTCCTGCCTTAACTCTTAATTGTTTTCCCACCAACACCTGGCTCTTTTTAGACTCTATATACTCTTTTTTGTTGTTTTTTTTTAAAGAATCTGCATTTGCTATTAAAATAAGCCACTGAGGTCCTGAGTTAGAAGCACTCATTGAACTACGTAGTAGAACTCTCCATTCACTTCAGTGCTGCAGGGGAGAAGTCCGTGATGTATTTCAGTGTACCTTCACATGTGAATCATTTTCATCACCTCTGCTGGCATGTGAGCTGAGTAACTGAATGAGCCAAGGCAGCAGCTCTTTGGTCCTCCTTTAGGAGCTGGGTTCCTCTGTGCTATGGGTTGGAGAAAGCTGCTTATGATGTTTTGGGTTTTTGCAGTTCTTTGGTGGCTGGATGGAAAACTTTGGTCTCCAGGCTTGAATTCAGCACCTTTTGTTGTAATGTACTTTGAAAAAGAAATTCTCTCTTAACTTTTTACTTTTATTTTTATTTTTTAATGAGCTTGGTTTGGTCACAGTAAGATGAGCTAGTTTCCAGAACTTCACTGGGCACGTGGGCAGGGGACATTTCTTTCCTGCAGAAGTCTTTCTGGCATTCCTGTTAACTCCACAGCAAGGGAATAGGGCAAAATTCCTTCTAAATCCCACCACATTTCTAGTGAAATGCTTTATGACTAGATTTTTCTCATCCCCTCTGGCTCTGACCGTTCACAAAAAGAGAATGCCTGGTAAGCTGCATTAATAATCTGGTATTAAGTGTTCCCTGGATCCCAGCTCTCTGGGCAGTAAACAGCACTGCCCTCTCCTCTTATCCCTCACTAGTCACACTACGCCAGGCTGAAGTCAGCGGCCTCTGCAGAGACACAAATCTCTTCTTGCTTGCTATGCTAATAGTAACAGCTTCTTCCTAGTCTCCTGTCACATCTAGGAAGCTGCAAAAATACCAGTAATATTTAAAATGAATGGCTTCTTTTCAGTCTACACTAATGATTTACCTTCGGGTCAGGGGAAAATGTGTGCCAGGATTTGTGTGTGCCATTGTTACGTGTTAGCTTTGCTAACATTCAGTTCCTTGTGAACCAAGTGCCAAGGTCATGCTCTCATGATTGTCTTTTTCTCAGCTGTTTCCAAGAGCAGGTTTCATCCTCTCCATTGTCAACAGTAATTTTTTCTGCTGTTTGCTCTTCCCTCTGTAATTTTGTGTCTTCAGTTTGTGTCTATTTCCTTGTAAATCCCACGGGTGGTTAAGCAGTACCCATTGAGTTTGATGTTCAGGCAGCATTTTCAGCAATAGCTATGCAGAGTCATGCTCACCCCTATTTTGCAATTTTCAAAGCATCTGATGATTTGGTTCTTTTTCATTCAGGCTGAAATAAATATAAAATAAATAAATATAAATGCCAAGGTCAATCAAACATCCTGTGCCATTCCAAGTTTTACCTCCACTTTCTCATATTCTAAAGCTGCTATTTGGTGGAAATTGTAGAACTGAGATAATCTTTAATAATTATGGAAAGGAAGAAAGTATAATAAGGTGTAGGTACTAAATAGACAAAGGACAATGGAGGCAATCTAGGATCTATCTTTTATGTCATCCTCTAACATAGCAACTGAAAGGGCAGGGAAATACTAAAAAAGGAAGATGTTACAGTAAAACCATGTATATAACTATTATAAAACTTTGTGACATAAAGCACTGTGTGGGTCATACAGCACAAAAGGATAACAAAAAGCTCTGGGGTAGTTCTTGAAAAGTGAGTAAACTCCCCAGTTGCAGTGATATTTAAGAAGGTCTCTGTACCTGTGCTGGAAGCCTCGTCTAGCCCCTGGGAATGGATGGAATCACACCAGATTATTTGATGAGTTAAATCACTGTAGGTCCACTAAAGCTAAAAGCCATGCTAAGCAGTGTTCTGGCCACTTTGATATATTTGACAAAGTGTTGTGTGGATAGGTGCACTTCCTTCTTATGTTTTAAGAGAAGAGGCATAATTATATAGCTAAGAATAAAAACTCCTATATTGCATTAGACTGAAAGCTTTTCTAGGCCAGTATCCCATCTCCTGGTTGGCTGTTCACATTCCAGAAAGGACTATACAAAATAATGCAAGTAAAGCTGTTCTTCTCTCCATATACACTGCCAGCTTCTGTTCTCAGTAGGAAGTTCCTAGGCCAGAACTCCTATACTACTGATACATTACTTTTTCTGGCCTATCTGCAGCGTTCTGTTTGCTTTGTTGTCTGGGAAAAAACCTTCCTTCTTTAAATTTCAAATGTGCTGCCTAATTTCATTAGGAACCCCTTAATTTCACTTTTGTCAGAAACAGTGATTAATCATTTCCTATTCATCTCTTCTGTGCTATTTCCAATTATAAATGCATAGTACCTAAGTCATAACTGTGTCTAGCCATCTCCTTTCGATTCTGTATAGTCCTAAATAGGCCAGAATGCTATTGAAATACAACTGAGTATACACTAGAAAGCAACACTGAAGACATTGAAGTGTTTGAATGCCTTAACCCTCTGTTCTCCTTCCTTGTAGATATGACCAGCCTTCCTCCCTTTGAGTCTCTTTGGAGCTGTGATTCCCTGAAGCCCCGAGCATCAAAGGCCTCTTTTGCTGAGAAGATAGACCAGAAATCCTTGCTCCTTGCACCTGGTTTCAGAGATGTGTGTCAGACAGGACCTTCCAAACATGTCCTCTCTTCAGCAAACATAGTCCTTGCTAATGACACCTTTACTGAGAATGGAGAAGATAAATCTCTGCTTTCCCAGAGCATGCTGAATCTCATGTCTGACCCATCAAGCTGGAATCTTTCCACAGAGAAAAGTGTATTTCCAACCATAAGTTCCGAACACGGTTTAGGGTGTTCTGGTCCCATTTCACTGGACCCTCCAGCTGAGACCACAAGAATTCTTGAGGCTTTGACTTTCCAATCATCTTTGGAAGGAAACTGTAATGCTGTGAGCACCTTGCAACAAGTGGGTTTGGATGGCACCCGCTTCTCTGATGATCTGAGTGGCAGATTCCACTCCCACCGGCTGGACTCCTCTTCCTCAGGAGAAATAATGAGCATGCTTGAGGGCCGTCTCCAAACTGCTGAGCCACCTGTGGTCATGTCAACATCAGCTGTTACAGCACATTCCTTCCATCCAGGGAGGGAGTGCAGCCTTGGGAGTAGCATGACGTTTCCGAAAATACGAACACCCAATACACCAAGAGACAGTATCCAGCTAGCCAAGAGACATCACAGCCAACCACAGTCAGGGACTAATTCCTTCCATCATGTAATGCACTTAGAGAGTAGCACTTTCCAGCCCATAACAGACCCCCCAGTCGGCTGTGGGCACGTGGAGGAGACAGACATTGATGATGATGGAGTAATGGAGAAGATGGAGACAGACTGTGGCCTGCTGAGGGCAGAAGCGGGAACACATGAGGGAATGTACCACTTACCTGCAGAGCAAAAAGAAGCTGTGAGTTCTGAGGCTGGCACACTTGACCCGGGGTGCAAACCTCCCACACCACCGCTGCACCGATTCCCATCATGGGTAAGAAATGCAAGGACAGCAGTGTGAGAAGTGCTGCTTATCTTTGTACCCAGTAGTTAGGCTACAGCTCTTGGTCTCAATGAATTGTTACCTGTGGGCATCACAGGTTACATTCCTGAACCACCAAGTTGGACAGTTTGACTTCATGGGGCATGCTGCTTCTGTTGACAATTTTTTTTTAAAATTTTTTTAAGGGGAAAAGAATCCATTGGAAAAAAAAACAGTCATAGGAATAAAAATGGAAGTCAAAATTTACTGCATTGTGGTTTATCATTATATGGGTCATCAAAAGTTAATCCTTAGCTCTGTTGTCATGTGTTTAAGAAAGGAAAATGAATCATAAATGCAGTGGACCAGACCAGAGAGCTCCAGAGTGAGAAAAAGCTGTGGGTACTAGAATGGATATATGCATTAGATCTCAGCATTCCTATCTCATTATATGCTCCTTCAGTTAGGAAAATTTTATGAAAACCTTTGGTAAAGTGAATATACATGTCCTGTTGTTTTTTCTTACAGTTACTTTTGAGGTCAGATAGCTGAATTGTTTTTTAATCCTAGAATTGTTCAGAATGGAAAAAAAAGCCTTCTCTTTATCCAGTGAGCAGGTCACTTGTCATAGAAAGAGATCAGGTTGGTTAAGCAGGGCCTACCTTTCACAAACCCATGCTGTGTGGGCCTGGTCCCTGGTTGTCCTGTGTGTGTTGTGTGATAACACTCAGGATGGTATGCTCCATGACCTTCCCCAGCACCAAGGTCAGGATGACAGGCCTCCTCTGGGCCTTGTAGATAGTGCCACCTTTGCCAAGTTCCTGTCCCCTGGGACCTCCCCAGGTGACCAGGGCTGCAGGTAACTGATGGCTCAGTGAGCTCTTCTGAAGCTGCCTCAGTACCCTCGGGTGGATCCCACCTGGCCCTGCAGACCTGTGTGTGTCTAGGTGGCAAAGCAGGTCACTGGGCATTTCCCCTTGGGTGATGGGGGCTGCATTCTGGCCATCCATGTCTTACAGATCTGGGGTCTGAGTATCTGGACAACAGCTGGTTTTACCATCAAAGACTGAGGCAGAGAAGGCATTGAGTACCTCTGCCTTTTCCTCATCCTTTGTCACTGTTTCTCACTCATATCCAATAAAGGATGGAAGTACTCTTTTTGTTTCATGTATTCTCTATTTGTTTCTTAATATTCTCTCTACTTGTTTCTTTTTTCTCATGTATTTATAGAAGTCTTTTATTGTCTTCTACTGCAGTAGCCAGGTGAAGGTCTAGTTGGGCTTTGGTCCTCCTAATTTTTTCCCTGCATAACTTCATGGTGTGTTTGTAGCCCTCCTGAGTCACCTGTCTCATCTTCCAAAGGTCACAAACTTTGAATTCAGCCAAAGCTCTCTGTTTAGACATGCTGGTCTTCCTCACTGTCTTATCTTCCAACACATGGGGATGACCTGTTCCTGCACCTTAAAGATTTCCTTCTTGAATGTTCAGTCTTGCTGGAGTTTTTGTCCATCAGGACTGACTCCCAAGGGACTCCATCAACCACGTTCCTAAACATGCCAAACCTGCAAACCTGGTGGAAATTAATGTAGTATCAAAAGAGACTAATCTGTTTTCATTTGCTTTTTTAAAGACATGGGCACACAAGTGATTTATTGAAACTTCAAAGTCAAGCACTCATTGTTAAGTCTTATGTCTTATAAATTTTTTAGTGTACTTGACTTTGCAATATTAGGTACTTTCATATAAATGACTATGTGTGTTATTTCATAACGAATTTTGGTTGTCTGTTTTAACAAGAGAACCAAGAGGTTTCCTAGCTTTGAGGTTTATCCATTTCACACTGGTTGATGTCTTAGTCATAACTCTGCATCTAGATACAGAGTTGGGTTCCTCCTCTGTAATTTTTATCAATTCATGAAGCACTTGTAGATCCTTTGAACTGAAAGCTCTGTATGTTGTTGTAACTGAGACACAGGTTTATTGAGATCATTCCAGGCATTTCTTTCATTCCTATATTACGGAATGGGCATCCTTCGTAGCTGATGACTCAATGAATTGTTCTGGTATAGGGCTGTTTTTAATGAATTTTAATGCATTGTTTATAATATGGGAAAAAAAAACCCTCTCTTTCCAAGCTGTGATATAGTAATTAATTGATAATTGTGTGTAGGTGTTCCAGTGTGTGGATGTCACCTCTATAGCTGGGAATTTGCACACACTAACACACTTCCATTAATGGTCATTCACACAACATATGGTGGAATTCAGCTGTCTTTCTTAGAGAGCCCCTCCTTCCTGCCCAGAGGTGTGACTGTGGTGTGATTCTGTGACATGGGCATTTCTGTCTGTAAGAATTACATTTTTGCCTGATCATTTTTGTTCCTGGTGTTATTGTTCCAGGAGAGCCGAATCTATGCTGTGGCCAAGTCTGGCATGAGGCTGTCTGAAGTGGCCATGGTGAATGAGTCTTCCAGCTGCTGTAAGTTGTAGACTAGATCCATCCTTAGAGGGAGTTCATGGTGACAGTATGGGACCTGAGCTTCTGGCTGTTCACATTTCTTCATTTCCTTGCCTGTTTTCAAAGTAAATTTGACCTCATAGGTAGGCTCCATAAAGGAAGAGAGGAGGATATATCTTATTTGGGAGATAGTTGGTGTTGGGCTGTTTGTGCCTCTACATTCAGGGACGTCTTCAAGGATTCCATTATCTCCTCCATCAGTTTTGCAGACAATCTTCTGCCTCTGCATATCTGTGGCCTGTTTTTAGTTCTTCTGATTCACCATCACCTTTGTCTGTTAGGGCTTTTTTCTATTTGTACAGAATACACCAGATTGCATTGTACTATGGGGAGCACAGGGTGGGTAAGGTGTCTTACAGGCTAAATGGAGGGAACATTGCAGCTCTCTCTGGGAATTGTATGGAATTAATAACAATCTCTTGGCCTTTCTGAAGCCAGACTGTCCAGGATGGCAGTTCTGTGTGTTTCTCCATTAAAACCTCTCCTCCTTTTCAGTTTGTGTTATTTGCTCTCTTGCTTTCTTTCTGAATTTCCTCAGATTCCAATTTCTCGTGTTCAACTTCTGGGCCATTTACCTATCTCATCTACAGAAATGTCACAGTGCCAGTCTACACTACACTGAAGGGGGTAAGGAGTTACCTTACTTTTCCTGTTGTGGAAAGCGTGGTGCAGAGCTGCTAGTAATTTGAGACAAAACAGGATGGAACTGTGCAGTGAAGGAAAGAAAATTAGAGAATGTCAGGAAGTACTGGGCATCAAAAGAATACAGGAAGAGTAGTAAATGGTAAATATATTTCAGAACACAGAACATTGCAACAAGCTTTGGTCCAGGAGGTTGCAGTGTGCACTATGAAACCTAGAGGTGACAGTGGGTGTAGCCTAAGGAATGAAATGGAACACAAGGCTCATGGAAGAGTCAGAGGGTGTAACCAGAGGAGACCCAAACAGATTTAGATTAGAGAGTCCACTTGGAAGTTTTCAGACTAGAAGGGGAGGAACTGAGGAACCCTGGGGTAGAAGTAGGCAAAGCAGTATGGAAATGAAGGGCATGGCTTGCTCTGTCTCCTGACTGGGGAGGGATTGTCCTGGGGAAACTCTTCTCTCACACGCTAACCATAGAGGTCTGTTTTCCAGAAAGCCACACAGATCAGCAATGTGCCTTTCTTAGATGAGTCTTCAGGCTCTGATGACGACTGTGGCTCCCATGCCAGCTTCAGGACCTCTGCTGCTGGATCTGAGAACAGGAAAGCCAGCATGCCAGGCAGCCCTCGTGCTGTGAAGAGAGGTAAAGTGGGAGTATTGCTATTGAGCAGGATGAGCTCTGCCATCAGAGCCAAGATGCCCTGAACAGCATCATGCAAATGCTCAGCCAGAGTAATACTAACAAGGAGCTCTCCCAGAATGTGTGCAGACATCAACAGTAGCAACAGTAGAAACCTGTTCTTGTAGATGGTTTTTACTGCTGATAGTTTTCCATTCAGGCAAGTGCTAAACTAAGATTGTGGGAAGGATTGCCCTCCCAAATTCATCACATATCCAGTCATCCATACCTTTGCTGTGACTTCTCCTTGGAAGCAAGCTAGAACTGACACAGTACAGAAAATGATTTTTTGTCTTTGTTATTGACTGGTAATTTCTTGACCAGTAAGTACATCTCACCTATATTTGAGAGACATCTCAAGGTACTTCGAGAGACATCTTTGAGGTACTTTGAGTCCTGATTAGGACTGTTTTTTTCTTGCCTGCTGGGAGGGCTAAACTGGTGGTTGAATGGAATTTTTGTTACCAAGGAGGCAATGTGAAATACAACTCTGTTTTAGAGACAACCAAATTTTGTTGGTTGTCTCTGAAATTGCGTCATATTTCATGTAGTCTTAACTTCCGTTGTGATGCATTGTGATGTGCTTGTGCATTGCCATGTACCTGTGGTAAAAGATTCATAGAAAGCAAAGCCCCATTGCTAGTGAAGAAGCCTTTTCCTTAGCTGAAATCAGAGGGTGTTGAGACTTTATAATGGATGTTCCCAGATGAAAACAAGCTGTCTCTCCTTCAGATGACAAGTCTGTTGATTTTTTTTGTATATATTTTAATCTGGTTTTATTCAGCAATAAATTTATTTCACTGTCAGTATCCAAAACTCACTTTTCACTACTTGTCTTCCTAGGGAAATAAAAAAATGCATCATAAGTCATGTTAGTGGGGGTTGAGTTTCCAAAGTCTGATCTGATTTGTCCTTCTTGAACCAAAAAGAAGCCTTAATGGTGAATGCAGAAACTTTCTTGGAGTGTACAATGTTCAGTGCATGCTTTTGTCTAGCCATGACTCTCATTCCTTCCTTTATTTTGAACAGGTGTATCTGTGTCCTCCCTGAGCTCCGAGGGTGACTATGCCATCCCTCCTGATGCCTACTCCTTGGATGGTGACTATTCAGAGCCAGAACATAAGCTACAGCGAACGTCTTCCTATTCCACTGATGGTGGAATCTGCACTGTAAGTCTTGCACTGTAACTGCTATGTTACACTTGCAAAGAGGTACAAACCCAGCCTTGGCCTTAAAAAGAGAAAAGTGTAACTACAGTATATTGAATAATCCCCCTGTAAAGTGATGCTCTAACAGACTGGGCTATTGATCCAGCTGATTGCTATCAAAAGACACCATCTGATGCTTCACAAGAAGGTGCAATTTCTGTTATGTGATTAGGTAAAAGCATCAAGGGCTCTATTCTTTCCTGATGACCTATATTGGTTTCCTGTAGTTGTATTCTACTTTAATGATGGCCTTACACTCTTGAGACAAAATAAATTTGGAAATTCAGAGGAACGAAGGAGAAAGGAAAGAAACCTCAAAACAGGCAGCAATAAAGTCTGTACCCTTCAACATAAGAGATCAAACAGACAAAGGACAGGAGTATAATCATGGTGTAAAGACAGCCTTCACTTTTATTTGGAAAATCAGTGCCTCAGTAGGAGGAGAAACAAGTTTACAGCACATCAAACAATCAGTGAAATGATCTTTGATGGCTGCTACTAAATGAAGCAGAAAATTATGGGAGATGGAGCAAATGTCTGGGGTTGATTTCACCACACTTTCATTTGTATTTTGAGAGGTGCAAGATGACCTCCTCTCCTCTTTGCTCTGTCCTCCAGGAACCCATGGAGAAATCAGGCTACTTGCTGAAAATGGGCAGCCAGGTCAAGACATGGAAAAGACGATGGTTTGTTCTCAGAAACAGACAAATCATGTACTACAAGTCCCCAGTAAGTCACTGGAATACATTTCCTCCCCTCTAGAGGCACAGAGAAATTTGATATACTGAAAAAACACTTTTGGTTAGACATGCCACTGTTTTGAAGAACATTACACACATTAGAGAGATTCACTGTAGGCATCAAACAAAGAACAAAGTTATTATTAATAAACTTGTCACTTAACAAGTGTCTGGCTGAATCTTGAAAACTTCCAAAGGTGGAAATTCAGCCACCACCTTGGTACCTATTGTGTGTTGCACTGCCTGCCCACTTAGAAAGGGTTTGGTTTGTTAGTGTTTGTTTGGTCTTGCTTTATTTTATTAATCATAAACATCCAATCTGAACTCTGTAAGACAGCATTTATTATCACTGCCCTTGTTATATTGTCTGCGGCCTGCTTTTGTTTTGTTAATCATAATGTCCAACCTGAAGTCCATAAGAGAGCATTTATTTTCACTGCCCTTGTTATATTGTCTGCCACTATTGAGGAGACATTTACAATGGGATCACACCGTCTCATATTTCACCTGGCAACCTTAGGCTGTCCTTTCCAGCTCATGAATGCAGACTCCAACCTCCACGTTTATATTATGCTGTATTTAAGTAATCAAAGACCCATCTGAGGTTTGCCACTGAAAAAATGGTTTGCTTTTCTTTCCTCAGAGTGATGTTATCCGCAAACCACAAGGACAGCTGGAGCTGAATTCTTTGTGCCAAATTGTCAGAGGTGAAGGGTCCCAAACATTCCAGGTAGGCATTGCTTTTTTATCCTGCACATAACCATACACTCAGTAGCTGAGTGAGGGAGCACTTAATTCAGACTGAATGGTACTGTGTGTCTCAATTGATATGAGCTAACTTTATCTGGTGCCTGGCACAAAACAGGAAGTTAGTCTAATTAATAATGAGGAAAGAGATAAATTGTAACCCAAATACACCTTTTTGAAACTGAAAGAAATTGGTATTTATTTTTGTCTTGTTTTATACCATAACACTTTCCTCTTTTTTGCAGGAGTTGGAACTTGAAATCTGTGGGTGAAAACGATTCTTACAATTACAACCAGATAGTACCTAGGATCTTTCTGAGAGACATCTCTCACAAGATCTCAAGCCTGACTTTACATGCCCAGAGGATCTAAAGAAACATCTGAGTAGTTTGATTCCTTTTAGAATTTGACTCCTAAAGGATTAGAAGTTAGCCCATCACTGGGTTCACTTGTAAGTCATTATTGATTCAATTAGAAAGGCAGCATTAAAATTTCTTTCATACCTTGAAAGGTACATGGCCTAACTTATGAGCTACCCTCTGCCCTTACGGCACTGGAGTTGCTAAGGCCTGATACTGTTAGATTTATAACATCTTTCCTCTCAGTCACAGAAGGCAAAATGCAATACAAAGTGAAGGCAGCAAAGCCCCACATTTATGTAGTCACCTTTAAAATGAAAAACTAGCAGCAGCACTGAGAAACCAGAAAGGATGAGAGAGGACACAGAGCCACAGTATCCAACAGAAACAGCAAGAAAGCTTATGAGAATTTGATTCATCTGAGTTTTCTTTTTTTTTTTTTCACTTGGGCTTTGAGGATTAGCATCTTTTTTCTTACCCTCAAAAAAATCTCTCCTGAATGACCAAAAAAAGTCTGTATGGGATAAAGAAACTCAGCAACTGAAGAAAAGATTTTTAGGTGTGCAGCTTTATACTTTGTCACTTCTTTTCCTTCCAGCTTGTGACAGAAAAGAGAACCTACTTCCTGACAGCAGACTCTCCCAACATTCTGGAGGAATGGATTCATGTCCTACAGAGTATCCTGAGAGTACAAGTGAGTGGTCCTGTTGGTGTTCCTCACAGTGGTGCTAAACCTACTGTGAAAGGCTGGCTCACCAAGGTAAAATAATATTTCATACTTTGTTTAGCTCAGAATTGACAGTGTACTAGCTTCTTGGTTTGCATAGCAATTGTGAGCAATAAATTAGTATATTAATACTCTCTATAAGAGTAGGGAAAGAAGGAAAAGTGGCTGTAGATTCCTGTATTTCAGAGTGAAACATTTAAATAAGTGATAAGGGATGGGACAAACACGGCTACTGAAAGGTACTGACTGTCAAGTAGTAAGTAATAACAAATACCTAGTTTATGTATGCTTTTTTTCCAGCAGAATTCACAGCATGTCATAGTAAAAAAATCAACACTGTTGAATGTCACATTTAATTGATCTTTAACTTGGTGATATAGGAGAGTTTCAAAAAAATGGCTTATATGGTTCCAGGTTAGCATTTAGTTCTGTCATAACAGACGGTAGGTACATTAGTACAAAGTACAATGGCTGAAAATTCTTATTCTTTATGTCATTACCATGGATTAGTTTGACACTGCAAGTTATTGTAAATATTTTAACATAATTCTTGTCAAGTTCTAAGATAGCTAAAGGCAACCTGCATCTGAAGCTTATTCATCTGCAGTAGGAGGCAGCTGTCTAGACTATAGGTTGACTGGTCTTTTCTTGCTGAGGTGAACTGATTTTTTTTTTATAAACTTTAAAAGGTTATCCTTAATATTGTATTTCAGTATACAGAAATTATAAAATGTTATGTATGAGTAAAACACTTCACAAAATCTTAGATGCATTCTCTTAAGCACCCATGTCCCATATACTTGTCTGGGATGTACTTGCCTGGTTTTGAAGGGGGGTGCCCTGTATGTTTTGAGAGGAGCTTATATTAGCATAAAACAAATAATATATGCAAAGTTTTAAGAGAGACTTGAATTAAAAAGTGAAAGTAATCTTGGCAATACTGCTGATATTAAAAATATGGATGTGTTTGTCCTCCTTACAGGTCAAGCATGGTCACTCTAAGCTGGTCTGGTGCGCACTGATTGGAAAAACTTTCTACTACTATCGAAATCCTGAAGATAAAGTAATTTCTTTTTCTCTTTTTATTCCTGGAATATCCTTTCCCATTTCTTATGTTCCCATTTCTTAAAGTTTTCTTGACTGTTACTGCTTCTGTGTCTCAGGTCTTTTTCTTGGTTGTACTTCTTTTCTAACAGCACCTGTTCCACAAAGAGAATCAATATTTTCCCTGATTTTACTTCTTTAAGCTTAAATGACAGCATACTTAAAAGGCAAGTGATTGCTCTTTCTCAGATCACTCTATATCTTGTTCTTCACTTTTTCCATTTGGTCTTGCGTAGCCTTCTGAGCAGATATAGTATACAGTATATTTTATACAGTAGCTGATAGATCCTGCATTATCATAATGAAAACAGGTAGCATCAACATTCTGGGAAGAGGGAGGTAATCCATGTAATGTGCTTCCATTTCTGGACACCATGCCCAATAGTCCATTACTTTGTCTTGGTGATATCAAACCCCACGTGTTAGAATATGAAAAAGTACTGTGACTCATGTTTGGGATTGACCTCCAGAATTAGCACAGCGGATATACTCTCTTGTCTGAATCTAACTACTTAGGAAATTTTGAATGTATTTCTTTTCCAGTAGCAAGCAGAAAGTCTGACCAGGGTCAGAAAACAGTGGCTCAGCTGTAATGGGAAAAAAGCAGTATCTTTTGGGAAAAAATACCTTTTTATTTGCATAGTCTCATTTTGACCTGTAGATGCTCTTCCAAGAAAAATAAAAGTAGTGACACACTTTGTAAGTACTTTATGAATGAAGAAATTCTCTATGAGTGCAAGGTTACATTAGCTAAGCATTGAATGATTTATTCCTTCCATTTTACAGAACTGTCAGCATTTGTACTTGGGTTTTCTTTCCCAGTGTTCCCTGTCCATACTGGGAGATGAGTTACATTTATCTAATGTGTTTCTGCTCCTTGTAGTGTCCTTTAGGGCATCTGCCACTGCGTGAGTCCAAGGTGGAAGAAGTAGACCGTTCCTGTGACTCTGATGAAGATTATGAAACCACTGGTGGAGGACTTGTCTCATCCCACTGTACATTGGTGATTCATCCACAGGACCAGAGTCCCACGTATTTACTTATCCGCACCAAACAGGAGAAGGTATAAAAAGCTGTCGTGTTTTTGGAGAGCAAGAGTCTTTTGGTAACAGTGAGCAAATGGGTCATACAGGCTTAACCTGTTTGTAGAAAACAGGTCTGAACTGACCCATCCTGTTCTCATCCCTGTGCCTAGAACACCTGGCTGTACCATCTGACCATTGCAGCTGGCAGCAGTAATGCCACAGTGGGCACGTCATATGAACAACTCATTGGAAAACTATTGGATGCAGAGGGAGACCCTAGTAAGTAAGCACCACAAACTCTTCCATGGTAACAGGGCATAAGGAAGAATAATTTCAATTCCCAGTTTAATCCTGTCAAAGGTGAGGGAAGGGGATTCTCAGTACTACCATCATGTGATATAGTGTCCTTCTCCCCTTGTTCTCAGACAAGTCCATCACATTGTCACATCATTTATCAAAGCCTCTGAAATGTCTGTAACAGTAACTCAAATTAAAACAAAGAACTGGTGCTTTAATTTTTTCCTGTCTTTGTTGGTCTTGATTTTCCTTTCCAGGAAATCTTGGCCATACAAACATGTGCTCTTTTTTCTAAATACACTCAAACACACCTGCCTTCCCAACTGTTTCTTTGTCTGCACATATAAACCCTTACATGTACATCCATGCTCATCTTTGATACCTGCTCATGCATTTATGGTTATGCACCATGTTCTCAACTATGTATTAACATTTGCATTCATACTTTTTTCCTTGCACTCTCACATATTCTGGACCCATATGTGAACCTTGCTTCCTGTTGAATAATGACTTGCACTAAAAGACCCCCACTGCAGGCAGCTGCCCTGGCAGGGTTTGTGTCTCTGGTTTGAGCACACATCTGAGCGGCTTCTCACCAGAATCCAGCTGATGAGAAGCTCTGATGTAGCAGGACTGAGGATGCCAATATTTCTTTCTGCTGATGATTAATGCTGCTGGTGATTCCTTATCCATGGTGGGCTTTGCTGAGATCAGTGAAGTGTCACCAAAGCTAATGTGGCCTAGTGCAGTGCTGCTTCCTCAGGTGCTTTGCCATCTCAGCAAGGCTCCTTGTCAACATGGACACTGTTCTCTCTCTCCTGTTTCTGACACTGCATGTTTTTGCCCATCTGCTACCTCAGATTCTGCTCTGTGGAAGCATCCTATGTTGTGCTACAGTAAAGATGGGCTGCACACATCCCTCACTACTCTGCCATCAGAGGCTCTACAGACTGAAGCCCTGAAACTTTTTAAGGTATATAAAGGGACATTGCATGGTTTTCAGTTATTTTGGTCTGTTGATGGGGCAATAACATTGTTTGCTAATGTTGTACATTTACTGTCACTATGGCTTGCTTTAGACAGGCCTGCTGGCTCATTTAATTACAAGAGAAAGGTTGGATTTTAAGTGGCATTAATTCTTTGGAGGTTTTACTTTTCTTGTGCACAATCTGGGTTTAGGAGTAATGCTCCCCACAGACTTTATGCTTCAAAACTAGCTTTGCCTTCCTCTTTCCTCTTCAATAGTTGGGTTGAAGGAAATAGAAACAATTCACTGGCATAGTCAGTTGTGTCAGTAAGGCCAGTGGTGAAGCCGCTGAGATTACATTTTTGCACTCTCCAAGTGCAAGATCAGGAATGAGACTGGGCAGTGTGAACAAGGTAAAATAGAGGCCTGGAAGGCAGGAAGCACATTTTCCCCTCAATTCTCTTGCTGACTTGTAAGTTCCTTAGACTGGGGGAGGTTGAATAAATTTTCTAGTTGCCATAGCTAAGGAAGAAGGAATAGGAATTAAGTATTGGCTCTCTTCTCTCCTCTCAGGGTTATTTATTAACTGTCTGTAAGTTAATAAATACATCTGGTGAACCTGGCCTGGAAAGTACCAGAGAAAAATGTCTGTATTTGTGGCATTGACTAACTTCTGCTCTTTCACAGTCCTGTCAGCTGTTCATCAATGTTCCTGTGGAGGCGTCCTCTATTGATTACCATGTGTCACTTGCCCAGACGGCACTGCAGGTGTGCTTGACACATACTGAGCTGCAGAATGAAATTTACTGTCAGCTTGTTAAACAAACCAGCTGTCGACAACCCCAGAACCACTCAGTCATTCAGGTCAGTTCCTCTTTATTTAGTGGAGTTCCACTCTGCAAAAACTTTCCATTTAATCCCATATTTTTAATTAGTAGCTATGGGACTGGTTGTCCTAAAATGGTGCTTGTGCTAAAGGTGTGCTGGGGGAAAGAGAATCTCAGCACTGATCTGCAAAGAAAAACACTAAGAATATAACTACTTGAAAAATAAATTCTAGTTTAAATGTAACTGTTTACCACTTGCAAGTGGTCTATTCAGACCATAATTAGAATCAAAGTTCATAGCTTGTGTTGTCTTGCTATAACTATCACATGATATTAATTTTATTTTGCATTTTAGATAATTGATAGCACAAGTCATGAATATGACTATTAAACATGAAATCTGAGTCTTGCACTGTAATTGTTGGGTAAATAAAATTAATGAGTTACAGCATGAATGTACATACACAATTACAATATTCCCAGCTCAAATGAGACATTAAAATCAGGTTGAATAATAATGGATCTAATTTGAAATAAAATTTCCCAGTGCTTTTTTGGTTATGATTTTCAGTTACATAGTATTAATTTAAGTCTTAATTGTTAACTCAGTTGTGGTTACACTAAAATTTTCAGAAGTCAAAATTTTCAGGAGTAGCCAATCATATAGAACTCTTCTCAGAGTCCAGATTGAGATGCTGAAGAGCAGTCTGTCTGACCATTACTGCCCTCTGAAACATCTTGAACTACACATCCAAAAAAGGTCACTCCAAAAAGCACTAGTCACCATCCATCATTTTGGCTGTAGTATTCTGTGAAAGACAGCAGGTAAGAAGTACAGAACAAGTGTGATGCCCAGTTTTGTGCTGACAGTGCTGGCAGCTCCTGGCTTTATGTGCTCCTCTGTTCCTGCCTCAACATCACTTCCTCTGGTACGTCAAACAGCACTTGCAGCGACATGCAGACCCCAGGTAAGGACTGCACCAGCATTTCATTCTGCTCACCTGACTGCCTCTTGCACCCACTACAGATAAAGAGGGAAGCAATTCTGGAACACATCCCTACAAATATATATTGAGAGGGAGGACAGAAGGTTCCCAGTAGTACAAAGCTGTGCCCCTTAAACCTTTCACATTAATTTGCCACTTAGATGAAGCTAATTCACAAAACTGAGTGGCCTGTACTAGCAAAAGAACTTTTTATAGATATAACTGGAGCTATGTTGGGGAGTTTTTTGCTTATACATCTCTTTTCTTTTATTGACAGAAAGACAGACCAAAGTAATTATTTGGAATGAATTATTCAAATTTTAGGTGATTATGTTCTACTGTTGGGTTAGCAGGCAAAGTGACAGAACAAAAGTGAGGCATAAAACATCTCAGAGAAACGTAAAAAGTTAGGAAAAACTAACAAACCTGAAACATATGCTAGTACTGTTTTCTCTTACCTCTTTGGTGTGTAACTATGGTAACAGCAAGAAATTGTTCTCCATTGTTCATGCTGTGCTCTTTGTTTGTTTCCATGGTGACCTGGTCTTCAGTGTGTCTCATTGTGTCCTTAGTGGGGAGGTCACAGCTAGAGATGTATGTTGTCTATAGCTGCAAAAATACACTGTTGTTAAGACAAAAGTAAAAGAGTAAAAGTACAGAATCCTTTCAAACAAATATTCATATTCAATTAAGAAGCCTAAATCTGCCATGGAACTCAAGCTAAAACTCTCCTGGCACTGCAAAGGAAATGTGTACTCCTGTCAAGTATTTTATTTTCTTAACTGTTGCCTCACATTTGCTATTTCTTCTCAAAAGCAAAAAAATACAGGTATTGGGCACTACTCAGTGTTCAGGTTCTCTCTCCATTTGCTGAGATAACATGTTAGGGATCTTTTGTCTACTACTAGGAACCATCTCTTCAAACTTGTGCATTACCATTATGGGCCCATTCAGCTCACTAGTGGAACTGCTGTACTCTTGGAGACTGTTGAATTTCAGAAGCATTTGCTGGGCTACGTAAAACTGATTTATTACATCAGCTTCAAGCTCTTCTATGCTGATGGTCTGCCCAAAAGCACCTTTGTGAACAAATATACTCCAAGTAGAAACAAAGAGGAAGTTTATTTGTATGATCCAGCTATAAAACAATTATTAGGGCTAGAAAAAAACCCAGAAATTATATGAAAATGTGCCTGTGTTCAACTGTAGTTTAACTTAGATTTGGAGCAGTTGCTAAATGGGATGAACATGGCTCCTTCTCCCTAGCTCTAGGAATAGTTACCTGTCTTTGGCTGGAGCAGATATAGCTATTTCTTGACCAGTTAAGTAGATATTTTTCCCCTGTTTCACACAGCAAGCAAGACACTAGAATGTTTACACTGCATAATTCCTATGGTCTAGATCTATTCTAGGTATTCAAAGATCTTAATTAGAAGAATTATAGTTCTTAATTCTAGGTATTGTTTTTTGTGAAAGCATATATATCCAGTCTCTAAAAGGGGAGGAAAAGTGGAGCAGAGTTTTAAGTGAGAAGTCACAGGGCTCAGGAGCATCTGGAAACCAGACATACCAGCTTCTTGATGAAGCAAGATTATCTGTTTGAATATTGTCCAAGCTCATTACTGGGGAGGTGAGCAATATATTGCTACAGTGAAAAGCCAGAACTCCTGACTTCCATGTTGCTTGTAGGGATCTAGCTGGAGATTTAATCATGTACTGAGCTCCCAAAGGCATCTTGAATGGAATTATTTGCCCCTGCAAAGTGATAGCACAGTTACTAATCCATATAAATCCTTCAATTTCAGAATTTATTGAGTATATACATTCTTAACATTTATGTGCAAGGTTCCTGCTTGACTTTAGAGACACTTACATCTTTTTGATGCTGTTCAATGGAGCACTCTCTTCAGTAGACAGTAAACTGATCATCTTGGTAACTATCCCTATCCTGTATTGAATTGTCAACAAATCTAAGCTTGCTTGGAATCTCTGTCAAGTCTCTTGGTTGGCAGATAAGGTTAATGGAAACATACAATTTGTACAATCATGTAAATTAATAAACACAGCTTGTAATGCATTAGTCTCACAGGATTATACCACTCAATATTTACCAGGACTTGACATGATAGTAACTAAATTCCACTGGCATGACAGCAAGTTTGAGGGTGAATTGATCTTGGCTTGACAGATACTATGATGGCAACAAGGTACAGAAGAGGGTATGTGTCCAGTCCACATAGAAGCAGGGAATACTCTTGTGTTTCCTAGAGTCCATTGTCTGCCTTAGTTTTACAGGTCCTTGGAGCTCAGGTTTATGTTGCAGCTTTTCACTTGAGCTGTTAGTCTGTTGAGATGAAGAGTGTATCTGCATAGAGACGTCTCTTTGCTTGAGCAAAAGCCTGAAGGAGGAATGCATTGTCATGGCATGGGAAATTGAAGAGGACACGGCACTTGGAGCGTGTATGTGATTCTCTCCACTCTTTGCCTAGGAGTGAGATAGGCAAGTATGCCATCTACTGCCAGAGATCAGTAGAGCGCACCGTGCAGGCTGGAGAGAGGGAAGCCAAGCCCTCCCGGATGGAGATCGTGTCCATCCTGCTGAGAAATCCCTACCACCACTCACTCCCCTTCAGCATCCCCGTGCACTTCATGAATGGAACGTACCAGGTGAGCCACCACAGCTGCCTTTCTTCTGGGCACTGCAGGACTGCACCATAACCTGCCTCTGTCGTGTGGGTGGGTGGCACCATGGTATTTATACTTATCAGGTATTGGGAGATAAACACTGCTCCTCCTCCTTGCTGTTTTAGCTGATTTTCCAAGAAAGTGAAAGGAATTCATCCCTAGCTCCACATATCTTAGGAGGAAAAGGTAACTGAGAAAAAGGAAGATATGTTGGAAGTGTCTCAGTATGGGAAAGAATGTGACATGAAGGGAGGCAATACACAAGCGTTGTCACTGGAGCTGGCAGTTAATCCTGAGATGCTGATTTGTTGGAAACCACCTTCATTAGTTGTGATACCCATAAATGGTCACGATTCTTGTATCTTCAATTAAGTCCTCTTTCATTGCAGGTTGTAGGTTTTGATGGTTCCTCAACAGTTGATGAATTCATCCAGAGACTGAACCAAGAAACAGGAATGAGGAAGCCATCCCATATGGGATTTTCTCTGTTCACAGATGATCCTTCTGGCAAGAATTTGGAACATTGTTTGCCCGGCAATATGAAGGTATTTATTTTTCTCCTCTGCTACTTTTAGTATACATCTTTGAAGGACTGCTAAATGGTTAATAAAGCTTCCTTATTGAATTAAGATCAAATAAGCTTGGATATTGTCTTTCGAGATTAATATTCACACATGACATATTAATTTCTGCACTTGGGTCACAACAACCCCATGCAGCCCTACAGGCTGGGGTGTTGCAACACTGGGGGAAGAGTGGATGGAAAGCTGCTCAGAGGAAAAGGATCTGAGGATCCATCTGAGCCATCTGAACATGATCCAGTAGTGTGCCCAGGTGGCCAAGAAGGGCAATGATATCCTGGCCTGTTTCAGAAATAGTGTGGCCAGCAGGACCAGGGAAGAGACTGTCTCCCTGTACTGGGCACTGGTTTTGGGCCCTTCACAATGAGAAAGACACTGAGGGGCTGGAGCGGGTCCAGAGAGGGGCAGTGGAGCTGGTGAAGGGTCTGGAGAATAAGTCTGATGAGGAGCAGCTGAGGGAGCTGAGGTTCTTTAGCCTGGAGGAAAGGAGGCTCAGGGGGACCTTAGTTGCTGTCTACGACTGCCTGAAATGAGGCTGTAGCCAGGTGGGAGTTGGTTTCTTCTCCCAAGTAACAAATGACAGGACAAGAGGAAGCAGCCCAGAGTTGCTCCAGGGGATGTTTAGATTGCCTATTAGGCAAAATTACTTCACTGAAAGAGTTTCTCAAGCATTGGAACGGGCTGCCCAGGGAAGTGGTGGAGTCACTGGCCCTGGCGATATTTAAAAGACCTGTAGATGTGTCACCTGGGGACATGGTTTAGTGGTAGACTTGGCAGTGCTGGTTTGATGATTAGACTTGCTGATCTTAAAGGTCTTTTTCAAACTAAATTATTCTATGATTCCATATTTGCTAGCCTAATCTGATAGTGTTCTTAATATAGAAAGATATATTTTAGTAGGTGATGAATTGGTCAATTTTTAAAAAGTCTAACTCACATTTTAGCACATATTAAAGTTTAATTTGTCTTGACTACAAAATTGAAACATGACTGAGGCTAGCCAGCATGATCAGATATCACAACTGACATCAAATGTGACACTGCTAATTGAGACAAATTTATGTTACGCTGTGAGTCTTTTGGCATGTCTGTATAAATTCCATCTGTTGGATTATGAAGTATCTCCTTGCTATCTCCAGATAAATCAGGCTTTCATTGATAAGCATACTTAGGGGAGAAAGCTCTACGAAGTATGGCTTCATTTTAAGGAAAAGTGTAGTGCCTCAGATCAAGGGAAAAAGAAAGCAGATAAAGTGTTAGCACCTGTGACTTTCCTATGGAGATTTTTATGCATGCTGCAGCTGAATGACTGCCTTAATTGAGCAGGCTGGCTGCCATGAATGAGACCCATCAGATTTTGGTACAAATCTCTGAGAATAATTTGTCATACAGCCTTAATAGAGGAGTAGTTGTAGTTGCAACTTTGAAGAGGTCCTGATACCTGTAGGGAACTTAAACGATTCATTTTACATAGTGTAAAATTTCACATTAAGCAACAGAGGGAGAAGATACCAAAAACTTTGAAATAGATGGTCTGAAAGGAAGCTACAACAGTGCCAAATTATATAGTTTGTTTTCATGGCCTGATGCAGATCAGGTAATCTGGAGCTTTACTGGTAATTGGACCATCGGGAGAGATGAGGTATCAGAGTAAACAAAGGAGCTTGAGACAATCAAAGGCATCACTTTGCATGGGCAAGTAAATAATAACCAGTAAAACTCAGTAGCTTAAGAGAGGTTTAGAGATCTGATTATCTATTTCATGTGGCTTCCTATGTTCACCCTCCTTTCACTGAGATGCCATCAAAAGAGAAGTGGGGGCCTTCATCAGTCCACTTGTAAAAGGACTAGAATAACCAGGAGGAGCTGAATGGAACAAAACCCCCCAACCATGTTATTATGTAATATATGTCTGAGTTACAAAGTTGGAATCTAGGACCAAACATTCCAAAATTTGTACCTTCACATCTAAGGGTTTGATATAGTCATGCACATTCTGCTACTGTTCAAAGAATATGGTAGTGCTTTAGTTTGGCCCAGGAGGGCACTTTTGAAGTAAACCTACCAATCATTCCTGCTAACCATGCTTTGACTCACATTAAGGACTAACCTGAGAGCATGAAATTGATTCCTTTTACACAAAACATGAACTGGAAGATGTCATCCAGCAGAGTAGTGGGCTTTCAGGTCACTCAGTCAGACTACCACTGTGGGCATGGAGACTTAGGAATGGATGCTTCCCTGTGCACATCTGTTCCTCCTGAGCTTTGCTACTTGCTAATGTTGCCATAGCCACGAGGGTTACTACCAGACCAGAATTCATGTGTCCCCCTGCAGGTTAGGGCTGGAGTTTTCAATTGGAATGCTTTAATTTTTTACATACTGTGCAATAGAAAAAGGATGTGTTTTGTCACTTCGTGCTGTGTTATTGCTGATCCAATCTGTTTCTTTATCTTGTGTGTTTCACAATATTTTATTCACTTACTTTCCCCTCAAGCCAATATATTTCACCTCAGTTTGTGTCTCCTCTCTCCTTGACATTTTTTAAAGATCTGTGATGTAATTTCTAAATGGGAACAAGCCTTAAAAGAATTGCATCCTGGGAAATATGAAGGTGGCACAAGAATTGTAAAGTTGACCTATAAGAACAGGTACTGTCCTCTGTTGGGTGGCCTTACCACTGCTGTTAATTAAACATTCTAGACTGCATATATCTGTGTAGATGACCAGTAACTTATAGTATCATTGGTGCCAAAACTATTTTAGCTAAGATGCAGTTAAATCCTACAGGAGATGTGATGGATTGTGTTTGTTACATTTAGAAAAGGCCTAGGGGTAAAACCCAAACCACTTTGTAATAGCAGAATAGATTTAAAATGAGTTAACAACTAACTGTAGCACAATAAGGTATCCTTGGCATAATTTCATTCACCTAGATCCTAAAACATAATTGAAGAATGTGTGTTAGGTGAGAAGAAGAGAGACCTTGAGGAAAAATCACTAGTGAAAACAAGTATGCAGAAACTTGCAATTAACTGAACAATCACAAAGGTGAAAATGATACAAGAACAGTATTCTAAATCAAATGAGCTGTAGAATGTAGGCATGTAATAGAATGTAGTAGGAGTGCCCAAATTTTATAAAGAAAGAAATGTTAAAAGTTAGATGATGAAAGATGGTAGAGAAGGGAAGTACAACACAAAGATTTAAATTAAAAATTGGATTGAGTTATTCACTTACAATATAGATAGGAATTCTGAATTACAGTAAATCAAGAGCTGTATGAGAAAAAGGAATGAATTCTCTTTGCAGGTGAAACAAAGGCTGCCCCAAAACTGAACAGAGAGTTCAATATTGAAAATATGAAGATTTTGTTGACTGTAATGGTGGAAACAAATTTCTGTCAACTTTGTTAGTTGGTATAATAGAGGTGAAAGCAGAAGTTATTGCTTTTGACCCAGAAGGCTGCAGATGTTTCAGGAGTGAAACTGCAGTATTTTTTTGTTGGCCTGGAATGTGTACAGGCTAGACAGCAAGGATGTTTTGATAAGGTCTTTCCAAGGCTGGACTGTTCTAACACCAAGGACTCTGATAAGACATTTGTAAGGTCAATATGGTCCTAATAGTGTAGCTAATCTCAAAGTGACATAAAAATAAATAAACTGATCCACTGGAATGAATATCTCATGTAGTGGAATTGTGGAATTTATAGCCATAGATGCAGCTTGAAATTAATATGTGAGTTAGTTGCTGTGGACTTGTAAGTATGAGGAATGGTTCTGAGAAGCATTCCTCAAGCTGGTGTCTTCAACCCTGACTAGTAATCTTGCTATACCACGTCCAAAAAATTCCAAGTGTGAGTGGAATAAAAAACAATAGAATGCATTGACTTATAAGCATATTTCCTTAAACAAGGTCTGTTAATTGGGTCTGCTATTTCCTGCTGAAGTATTTTTTCTAATAAGTCTTTTAAAATAAGTATGAGTGGTCAAATCCAAGCTGGCAAGTCTGCAAGGCTGCCTTGTAGAAGCTTATACATCAAGAGCAGAGGTGGTTTTCTGTGTAAAGCAGAGAAGGCCATAATTTAAATATTGCCTATGTGTGCTCAGTGGGGATGAATGGACACTGATTTAGCTGTGTTTAGTAAGGGTTCACTATCTAGAAGTGGTTGGCTTACAGAATTCAAATAGCTTCCAAAGATATAAATCATGTTTTGAGCCTCCTTGCTCAAATCGTGTTCATAAGGGAAGCATCTCAGTTTCCAAATCTGTCTGGTACCCCCTCAGTGAAAAAAAACCCCAAAACAAAACACATTTTTATTTTGCCTCACCTTGATTCAAGTTCCCGGCTGGACTTTCAGTTCACAATATCTTTTCACTTTCACAATCCTCTCTACTTTTTAGACTTTATTTCCGGAGCCAGGCCAAAGGTGAGACAGACCGTGAGCGGTTGCTACTGGCCTTCCAAGTGAGCAATGAAATCGCCAATGGAAGGTTTCCTGTTAATAAGGAATTAGCTCTGGAAATGGTGGCTCTAATGGCTCAGGTGGGTATGGCAGAAATCTTCTATTGTCCTCCTTCAGCTGCCCACTATGTTTGACTAAGCAGCTCCCTTTTACATCAAAAGCATATCAAATGTACATTGTGATGTACCAAACACACCGTCAGATGGACCATGACAAATACATTATAGTAGCATACATATGTTAGAAGACCTTTTGCTGTAGGGAAATTTGCTCTAGCTGTGCCTCTCCTTTCCTTCTCAAGAAAAATACTGGAAAAAAGAGAGTGAGGCTGGACTATCACCAGACCTGCTCCAATTAGTACCTTAGTACAGACATGGAAATAGTACCACCACTAGAATTCCATTAAGAGTAAAAACTTCCCCTCTTGCACTCAGGAAGAGCGTCTTCTAAGATCTTCCATTTGGTCTCCAGGCTTGCATTTAGTATTTTACCACATAAAACATATGTTGTGGGCATGTGGGCATTATAATAGTTTTTTACTGACCTGAAACTGAGTGTTGTATTTGTTAAAGCAGTGTAAACTGAGGTGAAGAAGCTGGGGACATGGTCCATACTATTTACAAATATGCTGCTGTTTTAATTGGCCAATTGAAAACAAATCCCCAAAGCTTGGCAGTTTGTACAGATTGTCTCCTCACAACAAATATCTGGCTGAGATCATGTTCCACTCTCTTAGATCAGTAGATAATTCCTTCGGCTGTCGTGTCCTCAGTGGTTGCTCTTTTGTACACATTTACTATGGTTAATGCTGTAGACAACATTCCCCAGCTTGTGTCTTTTTGCATGACTAATAAACACCGTAGTTATCAGTATGGGAATTCAGGGAATGTTCTGCTGTGTTAAAAACCTCATAGTTCTGTTGCAGTATAAACTATAATGTTGTCTTAGGTGGAATATGGGGATTTGGATCGACCAGGATCTTCAAGTCCTGGGGCAACATCACAATTGAAAATGCAGCATCTTCTCCACCAGATTTTAGATAAATTCTACCCCAAACACTATAAGCAAAACATTACTCCTGAACAGCTCAGGTAAGCTGTTGGTTCTTCAATACTTTGCATTGAAATCAGCTTTTACTTGCCAAATTGCCTTTACATTTAAGAAGTTTTGAGGAGCCCTGTCAAGATTATTTGATGTAGAAACTCAAACAAAAGTGTCAGGAAAAGGTTCTCTTAAAGGAAAAAATAATACAAAAAGAGCCAAATAACCAACTCATTTTGCCATAGACAAGAAGTTTAGGCCTTTCACTTCCAAATTAGGCATCTCAGTTTCGACAAACTAACCCAAGCCTAAGATGAATTCTCTGGGTTTTTGTTTTACACTTCCCCCAGTTGAATCCAGATGCCTAACATTTCAATGAGCCATAAAGGCAGCTCATATGGGTTGCTTCAGGCCATGCTGTAATTCTGGTAGGACATATTTTGTCAGGGTTTTTTCATGTTCTGACTTAGAAATTGTCACACACAATGCAGAAAGCTCAAGTACAAAATTCAGATGTTGCCACAGATCTCATATCTATCTGATTTAAAGTGAGAGAATGATCTTCCTACAGATCCTAACCTGCTTAGGGATGCAGTGGTGTAAGTAACAGAGTTACCTCCTTTTGGAAGCAAATTCCATCTGCATGTAGCAAGGTAGCTGCCAAGCCATCGCTAGTGAGCCAAATCAAGAGTGAGTTAATATATATTGCCACTCCATATAGAGCATTCTACAAGCAAGGTGTGAGGAAGGTGAGAAAGTATGTGGAAGTAGAGAAAAGCTAAAATAAATTCAGGTTGTAGAACTGCTAGTGCTAACAGCCCTGTCTGTAAGTGCTGTGTAGAATAGCACTTTTGGAGCAAAGATTACATTTATTAACTGTTCCAATTTTACACATCTTTCCTTGGAAGACATTAGTAAACAATACTGTCTTGTGTCTTGGATTCCTAAAGGAGACTGACAGACAGGCTGGCGACAAAGTGGATGGTGTTGCAGGGATGCTCTCCACCAGAATGCATTCGGATTTATTTGACAGTGGCCCGGAAATGGCCTCTCTTTGGAACCAAAATATTTGCTGCTAAGGTAACTGGAGCACACTTTTTTCTGTTTCCAAGAGTTAATTTTCTGAGCAGAGACATACCTACAGTCTCTGGTAACATTGGTTGAAAATGCTTGTACTTCAGAAAGGGAAAAAATTGAACAACTCTGTTCAAGCAGCCCTGGTACCATATAGGTTGAAAAAGAAGGAAGATAAGTATATTCTAACCACCAGGGGTTGGTAGTGTTCAGTAAATAAATACTGAAGGTTCCCTGGCTGTGTCAATTGATCATGATGCTACCTGTCCTTACAAGTTTTGCCCAAGGTGTCTTAGGTAGGAATTTTCCTGGACATCAAGACTGCAATGGTAGTTTAAAAAATAACATTTAAATACCACAGTGAGGGAGGAAGGGAAGAGTCCCCTTTAAGTCACACCGGGCAGCTGATGCCAGCTATAAGGAGAATGGGCTCTCTGCTTGACACACAACTGGATGCTTTCCTTGCCACATGTAAGAGGCAAGCACTGCTAATAAGTCTATAAGTCTAATGATGAAAGGGACCTCTTGAGTAAATATACAAGAAGTTTTCAAAACACAGTTATTTCCACTCTCAGGACTAAAAGAGCTTACTGACAGAAGAAGTTACTAGTATTTGAGGTTACTGACAGAATATGTAATTGAGTATACTGAAGAATCAGAATATAGAATGTGTCCACCCACAGGTGAAATAATGTTGCTATTCCTGATGATCAACATATTTTATAACTTTCCAGCAGTTAAACAGCATTAGCCATGTAATAGCAGATTCCTAGGAAAGATTTTATGTTATTAGCCATAACCAGTCATCTTCAACAGACAATTGATACACATTTCCCGTAAGATTCTGTAAGAAACAAACGGCGTTGATGCGATGGTACTGGGTGCACTGATACAGAAACCAGCAGGTTTCACTGCCTTCCTGACAGATAGGAGCAGTATAAACACATGTGCTGACCAGAACTGCCATGCTGTTGCTCTGTCCTAGAATTTCCTTCACTTTTAACCATACTGATGGCATCTAATTAATTTCAAATGCTTTGTATTCCTTGTATCTCTTGTGCCACTACTCCAAAAAGTGCATGTAAATCTGAAAATGTTATTCCAAATTTTGGGGAAAGCTGTCTTTAGGAGTAGGCCTTTAGGATTTTTTTCTCATCTTCACTTTATCCTTAAATCTCAATGTTTATATCAGAAACATGCTTCTGTGGTGGTCAAGAAATACCTGAATTAATAATTTTGTTTCTCTCCAGCCTATTTTGCCTTCCTCATTGGAAGACTGTCCAGTCTGGATAGCTGTGAATGAAGATGGTGTCAGCATACTGGATTATAACACAATGGTATGTTGAGGAACACTGTTTAAGAAGAATACCTTGCCTAGCGCAGAAGGCTATTCCCCTGAGTCCAGTGAAAGTCACTAACACTTTGTCTTTAACTTCAAATGGATCCAGAAGTTAGTTTGTAAAAGTCAGAGATGAGGGAAGTCAGTATTATGTTTGAACACTCCATAGACAAAGGAAAATTACAGTTGCAGTGTAAGGTAGGGCAGCAAACATGTTCATACACCTTGAAAAATCTCAGTGGTGTGTGCTTTACTACCACCATCTGGAATATAACAAAATCTGTACTATGAAGGAATGAGGCATGGAGCACACCAGGAGAAAACTAGAAATGCAATTCTCACTTGAGCTTTCTCTGCCAGCTCTTAGCTATAGAGCCATCTACTGCCCTTCACTGCTAGAGACCTGGTGTTCTTGCAGGAATTAGCAATATAAAGTAATATATTAGTTTAAGGTGGACATTTGGAGTTTTTTACAGAACTATGACCTTTTCAAACTCTTTGTCTGCAGCATTTGAAGGTCTCTTATTCATATTCCTCTGTGCTGACCTTTGGAGGCTGTCGAGATGACTTCATGATTGTAGTCAGTAAAACGAAAGAAAGAAGTTCTGGAAAAAATAGCACTGAAAAACTCCTGTTCACAATGGCAATTCCAAAGGTAATTACAAATGAAAAGTGAGTTTCTTTCCAGCTGGCAGCATCAGGGTTGGGTGTTTTGTACAAGCCCCCGGGCACAGGTACTTGTGGCTGCTGCACTAGCTGTATATATTCAACAAATCCTTTGTAAGCTGGAACCTTTCAACAAGAGGCTTATTCTACATAACTCTTAAAGACAGAGCTTCATTTTCAAACTGAGCAGTTCCATGGTAGAAAGCCATTTACAAAAGCTCTGCAGTCCATAGATTCTAAAAATCAAAGGGCAATCTTACCTCTAGTTGACCTACAGTTAATAATTTTCTCTTTTCTCCAGATTGTTGAAGCAACACTTCTGATTGCCAGCTACATTAACTATCATTCAAGTCCTTCACTGCTGCCTTCCACACAGCCCTCACGAAGCAAAACACCTGCTAAGAAGCCCTGGGAGACTGAAAATCGGTGCTTTTTTCCTTCTGTGCCCCAAAGCACAAAGGGGCCCACCCTGCTCTAAGGGCTTGTTCCCCATGAGCTGATTTTGTTGGTTATATACCACAGATTCATGCAGGCTCTCACTTTTTCCATAATAATAGACAAAGTTCCTTAGAGGTAGTGTACTTTCTCTTTTAAAAAAAAAAAATTATTTAGGGGACTGTGCAGGAGTTTCCTTTCCATGATACATTCCATCCAAAATACCATTCCTCAGGTCATTTGCCTGCACAGTGCTCCAGTCATTAAATCTGCACTCATTCTTCCATCTCCTACTGTAGTGCCTTGCTTTACAAGTACATATATTTCCTTTAATCCCTCCCATTTTCAGCTTTCAAAAGACAGAAACTTTTGTGTCCATCCACAGACATGAAAGAAAGACATTGCTGAGAAGGAAGAGGAATTAAATTCACAAGAATAATTCTGATGCAAGTCAAGGGTGATTTCAGATCTGAAACAGGGAATATAGAATTTAGAGTTGAGCAGCAGTACTTAAGAGTATTTTCAACTTTAAATAAAGGTGGAAGCCTAGGGTCTTTGTATGTTGAGTACTCAGAACAACTGGGACTGAACAGTGTGAGAGGATGCCCTGGTACCTACAGGACTGATGTATTTTGGAAACTGATGCTGTTCTATGCAATAGATGAACATTAGATTGCTGCTGCAGGGCAGGGCTCAGTGTGTCACATGCTCCAACGCCAGACAAGCACTTTCAAAGACTTTCTGATAACCACTGTTGTAGATGCATTTGGAACTGCACATTATCTCAGACAAAGGAAGACAAGGCAAGCAAATTTTGTGCTTTTTCTGTCTTTCAGCAACTAGGACAGATCTTCCCAGACAAGCTCTGCCATTCTGATTTGACAGAAGCTGCTTCTTTTCAAACTCCTGCTTCATGTACTGTAAGCAAGGAGGAGGTAGTCAGCAAATGTGTACTCATGTTCTTCTGACTTTCCTAAAGAATGTTGGTAGGTTTGATTTTTTTGATCTGTTTCAAAGGGACTTCATTATTAGAAGGTTATTGAATTTTAAGCAAATAAAAGAAAAATAGCAATTCTTCATAAAAAATCTAAATCTACTTCCTTTAAGTTCAGCTATTTTGGTAAGCATTCTAAAAAAGCTATGGAAGACTAACTGCACTTTGAAAAGTACCATGTTCAACTCCATAATAATTATGGATTGATGGGCAGCTTTCCCAAATTAAAACTGTGTGAATTCAACCACTAGACTGAAGTCAGTAATAGCAAACCAGTTATTTGTAAATAAACAAACCAACCATATCAGTGTTTTTATTCCCTAGTACCTGCCACCAACCTTGACACATCCAGCTAATGCATATGTGGGAGCTGATACATCAAAAAAGTTTTTTTTCCTGTTTATGATGGGTGCAAAGCCACAAACTAAAAGAGAAGAGAAGGGGCAGACAAAAATTGTTTTATGCAATCCGTCATCAACTGCTTTGTAATATAAAACAAAAGGACCCCAGCAACCAACCAAAACAAACCCAACCCCAAACCATCCCATGGTGAGTTATAGAAACAGTATGGCAGACCTAAGACAGGAAAAGATTGTATGAACAGTGACCTGATTTGCACATACTGTAATGTACCCACTTGTTATGAATTTAAACACCATCCCTTGAAGGTACAGAAAAGGGTAGAAGCTTTCTGAGCTGAAAATAACTTTAAGAAGGTATTTAGTAATTTTTGTTTTCCCTTACTTTCCAGTCTCTATATATCCTGATAGTAGTTTGTATTTCCCCTCTCTCAAAATTATCTTAGCACAGCTATCTCAGTTTGAATACACAAAGCGTTAATCCTCCTCACTCCATCACCTGTGCCTAACAATTTCTCCTGTACCTGAGGGTCTGTTTGACAGTTTGCCTCTTGTTATCCCACCAGAACAAAGCTGCTTCAGCATAGGCTGGAGCCGTCATCAGTGCTGGGGATGCTCAAGGCATAGCAGTCTCCAGTTCACAGGCTGTATTTCCTTACAGTGCTAACACTCATGTTGTACTCAATCTTGAGGAGACTTGTACCAGGGCAAACAGGAAGCAGAGATGTTAAATAAACAGGAGCTCTCCTGAAACTCATTCTTTTCTGCCACAGTTGCACTTTAAATTGAATAGCATGATACACAAAACTTTTTCTTCTTTATTTCTTAAAAATATTCCCCATACATGAGTGTTTCAGGGACCGCCCCACTCTGATGGGTGCACATACCCCTCCTATTTATAGCTTACCTGTCTTCAAACACCCCACCCTGTGTAGATACCTACTTTGTATGATTCTTTGGTAGAGAAAATAATTTTTTATTTTAATCAATGCTTTTGGCAATGCCTGTTAATGCAGCATAGAATGAGATGACAAAAGCCTTTGTGTTCCTAACTGCTGTGTGTAAGTAAAAGGCTATCTGGAAGATAATGTGAGATTTCTGTTTGTTCCTAATAAAATGCAGCTCATGAATTAATAACCATGAATTAAATGTATGTTATTCTCAGAATTAAATAAATGATTTTAAAAGCCAAAATATTCTTCATGTAAACAAAAATGAACATAAGATTGTGTTAGGTGTCCAGGCACAAACCATAGCTGATACAAACCTGCCCTAGACTGATGCCTTGTTCATCTCTGCTGGTCTTCTCTCAGCTTAAGTAGATGACTACACCATGGGCACAGGATCTTCACTCCTTCAAAAGATTGATAAAACAATCCTTCAGACTTCCTGCTGTGACATAGCTTCTTGGTAATTTCTTCTGTGCACATTCTGAAGGCTTCATGGGATTTTTACAGCATAGTCAACATTCCCAACACACTCTTGAGCCCATGATTGTCCGCTCTGTTGAGACATCTTTTCTTTTCTGACACAAAAGGCAGTGGCACATCCCCAAGCTGCTGCCTTTCACTTGGAGAACCAGAATACTTCCTGTGACACGAGCTAGCCTCTGTCTTTCAAACTTTGTGGCACCGTGGAAAAAAACCCCCACAAATCCCCTTATCTCTACCTTTTTGCATGATGGTATGGTGCCAAGTGTTCATTTACAGTTTATGTGGACAAGTATGGTACAGCACTGTATGCAAAATAAGCATGAATCCAGGCTCCTGCCAACTTGGGGTTTAGCTCTTGTTTTGACACTTCAGTCACCTCATTTATATTACTATGGAGTCATGGAATATAGAGAGAAAAATACCAGTTAAGTGTTACAGTAACTTTTAGCTTATCAACAAAGAATAATTTCCCAACCTTAAGTTACTACCAAGAGCACAGATCAATAAAACTTTATTCACATTGTCATTACTATAATTTTCAACAACATACATGCCTCATAATCTCAAACTGATGTGGCCCTTTAAATGCCACACCTTTTCCATGTCCTGTGTCAACAAGCCCTGCCCCATTCAGCAATGGGTTCACATTTTCCCTGTGTTCCTTTCGACAGTTTAGCACTTACTGAAACCATTCTTGTTGCCTTTGACATCCTTCAACTGATTGATCTCCACTGGGCTTTAGCTTGTCTAACTACACCTCCAACAGTGTTGCTACATTCCTCCCAAATTACCTGTCCCTAATTCCACCTTCTGTCTACTTCCTTTTTGTGTTCAAGTATTGCCAGGAGCAGCTTGCTCATCCATGCAAGCTTCCTGGCATTTCTGCTTCACTTCCTACTCATTGGGATGGACTTCATCTCAGAAGAAATAATCCTTAATGTCAATCAGCTTTCTCGAATCCCTCTTCCCTCTAGGGCCCCATCCCATGGGACTCTCTTTCAAGGAGATCCCTGAAGAGGTCAGTCTTCAGATCTCTTATGTTTATTTCATTAAGCATAACTGAATGCAACAGTTTAATTTTCTGGTTTTGTCCTTATGAAATTCTCCTGAGATCAGGAAGTTACTATCTGAGCCCACACATCAGCTTTGGTATTTTGAGTGTTTTTCAAACAAAGGGTTAAATAAAAACCAAAGAATGCTTACTTATGGCAGTCCAGCTACGGTTGTTTCATAAATTTAGCATAATTTTCAGATGCATGAAAGAGTAAAAAAATCAATGCATTTTCTCGTCTTCCTTTGCCCTATTTCCCTATAATTCTTTTCTGGAGAGGCAAGAAAAACCTTTTCTGTCTGAGCCTAAAAGGATCTGCTCATGGGGCAGTTTTGCTTGCTTTTCCATGTGTCCCTCTGAGTCCTGCTGAAAGTCTGCTGACTTTTTTTCAGCTATTTTATTTCACTTGATTGTGGAGCTGTCTTCCTCTGCTCCAGGATCTCTTGACAACTTTTGTACACTTCTATCAAGCAGTCCAGTCGTGGCTTGGAGCTCTAGAAGTCAAACAACAGAGAATCAGGCTCTGAACTGAAACACCAATTCATTTTACCCAAACAGCAAACAGTGGTCAAAGTACAATGATTTTTCATCAATTCTTACCTGGACCAGATTAAAACCAGCAAGGAACTGGAAGCTGCACAGTCCCACAGTCCCTATGATCCCATAACTTTTGAGCTCCCAAAACAGGATTATTGTGTAAAGACCATCAAATGCCTCCTTGCAAGAGTTGCTTAAGAGAACAAAAGGTCAATTCAGTGCAATAGGGCTCCTGGGCTGAGTGACATGGGAAATTGTATTTTTGAAGGTTGACATAACTTAGAGAAACCCAATGAAGGAGACACAATAAAGTTACTAATCACTGCTCCTTCAAAACTAACATACTAACTTGCATGTTAAAATAATTACAGACAGGTACTGAACTTCAAAATGGAAGAGTTCTGTACCTCTGCTGCTGCTGGAGTCAACTCTACCAGTTGACTAAGGTATTTCCATGAAAATAAAACTGTTCAGAGTTGAAAGGTTAAAAAACAAAACAAAACAAAACAAAAAAAAAAAAAAAGAGAGAAACAATACAGATCCTAGGCAGACCCTCTGAACCTAAAAAGGAGCATATCTAACTAAAATCGGGTACTTGAATGCAGCTATCTGGAATTTAGTAGTTGTTGATTTCCAGCAAATATACTTTTCCTCTTGTCTATATGAGAAATACCTGATGTATATTACTATTACTAAACATCTTTACAACTGTGGAACTGACTGAGCCATTATCAACCAAATAGACTACTTATACTCCTAAGTATTTAGCTGAAGACTGACTGTATCCAGTCACAAACTGTATGCAGATTACAAAACAGTCACCAGCAGCAGGTGAATTAAGGACAGAGAGGACTGTACAGCTCAGCAGTCTAAGAAGTGAGGTACCTCTGTACTGCTTACCACCCCTCAAAGATAAGGGCATTGTTGTGTTAAGCATGAACACACACAAAACAAATCCATTCCAGAAATGGGATTATGAACAGTCAGAACATGTTAGAAAGAGAAGAGAGAGGGGAGACGAGGTAAGGGCAACACAAACAAGTTATTATACATTAAGCGAATTGGTCATGGCTTGTACCATGATCTTTGTCAGCAGGTCAGGCTGGGGAAGTCATTCCAATGCCAAGGAGGTTTTATCAGAACTTTTGGTACACAGAGCTGAGAGAAAAATCAACTGCAGCACAGTGCCAGACTTATTGTGGTAACCCTGAGCACAGGACTGCACAGAAAGCTCTACAAGCCCTCAGCACTCTATGTGAGCCGAAGACTTTTAGTTCATGCAAACTCCTGGCTGGGTTCAGACTGACACAATTCCCTGTTGTCTAAATGGAGAGCAAATGAAAAAACCCATCCCGAGTACATAGTCCTGTGAGACTTCAAATGCCACCCACCCTGACAGCTCAGCCAGGGAAAGGCAACTGTCATCAGCTACCTGCAGTGGAATAAAAATATCCTTAGACAACTGGTGCACACACAGAGACCACAATCTGGATTCAGTCAAACACCATTCAGCCAAACTCACCTGAAAGAGTGGCACAACCTCAGATACTCCCTGAGGATCTTCAGGGTCCTGGAGAAGGATACACAGGTAGTAGATAACTTTTTGCTACAAGACAAACAGACAAAAATCACAGGAGTATAAAAATGCTACCAAACTGCTGGAGTTAGCACAGAAATACGCTGTTTCAACTCACTGGTGTGAAGGCAAATCCTGCCAGGTCACAGTCAAGTCTACAAATTTGTATCAATGGCTTTTGTTCGATAAAGAAATACTTTTAACTGTTTTTTTCTATTACGTTTTTAACCTGAAAAGAACACACACGTGCTGGAAGGGTAATGTCTGCATTTCTACAGGAGCTTTGCAGAGAACCCCAGCAATAGAAAAAAACATTGTTTGTGTTGTCTTAGCTTCTGATCTCCATCTTGACTACATACGGTGTCGGACATCAGGATTTGTAGGAACAGCATAACACAAAGAACTAAACCCACTAGCTCAATGCCAGTGGCATTATCCAAGGGATGGACTTGGCTTTTTAAGGTTATTTGTTTGGTTTGAGCTCCCCTTTAAAGGAGAGAGATGATAGAGTAAGGAAAAAAAAATCTGCAGTAAAGCTCCTGATGTCAGTAAAGCTGTGGATGGTGCTGTGTTTAATTGCTCTGGTAATTCATGCTCATGAAAATAGACTGGTTGTAAGTATGCCCAGACACAAGAAGACAGACTTTGTATGATTACCATATGGATGGCTTCATTGATAACCACATCCTTCACTTGACCCATCTCAATGAAGATTGTGCTCTCTTTCCCTGAGGCATAGGATGAAGTCACCTGAATGCCGAGTGAGCCGATGACCAACAGGGATTCCTGGTCAATCTTCACGAAGTGCAGGTAAATGATCAGGCCAATCAGCGTGATGAAGATGGCGGCAGAGAGCACCATGCTGTTCTGTAACACGAGCCAAGAAAAGGCAGAACTCTGGTCTTACTTTAACACAGCTTTACAGAAAGTAAAATTGCGCAGTAAATTGTGCTCTATATTGAAGCTACAGGTGCAAAGCATTTTTACTTAGGTAGAGTCCTTTTATTCACCTGGCTGGCTGATATATATGTAATGACGTTTAACTCAGTCTTTGCAGTATGCACCAAAAGAATTGGGAGCTGAAACTGAAAACTGCAAGAAAATTCTATTCCCTTCCACATTCAGTGCAGAAATCTCAACCCAAACAAGCCAGTTATATCAATGAGAGTTTATTATACCAGCTTCTAAAGATGATGTCACTGACAAAGAAATGTTGTGAAATGTTTACAAGAACCAAGATTCTTAGAGCAGAGGAACCCTCCTTCAGGATAAACACTGCCTTGGTGGTTTTCTTATTATGAACTGCCAGTCTGAACTTGTTCAAACCTCACTCTCGCCTTAAATACCAACCCAAAGAAAATTTGCTTTATCCTGTACTTTGTGTAAGGCTCAATGTCTTTTGCATGCTGCAATCTTGGGACTGCTGTTACATTTTAATATATAGCTGATGACACTGTAGTCACCAGTAAGTCATCCGAAGACCTGGTAATAAATTCTAATGGTCCACAACCTACAGTCTGTTTTGGGGACATGTTTTAGAGAACTCCAGGCCACCTACCCTTGAATGAGAGTTAAAATCAACACTTCCTAAAGAACTGCATAGCCCTGCCCCTCTGCCTGAGCCTATACTACCATGTGAGGTAGAGAAGCCATGGCTTCAGGAAGTACACAGGACTTCTCCAAAAGTTTGTTATCACAGGGGAAAAAAGGCAGTCATGAAGTACAGACACTGAAATCCACAAAAAGAGACAGTTTCAGACCTGATTTCCTGGCAAAAGGAAAAACTGCAGTCATCTGAATGCAGGCTGCAACAGCATGTGTAAAGGCAAGCAGGAGGGCAGTGGGTGGTAACCACTGACCTCAGTATGTTTTCATAAAAAATGAAATTTGAACATGAAGCATCTTTTCCTATCTGACTCCTGACAACTCATAATGCAACCTCTATCTTCATTTCTAAGAAAAGATTCTTGAAAAAATTGATATGCAGCAGTCAAAGCATGGGTCGCAGTGACCAGCTTCTTTGATCAAGCTACTGACTTGAGTCTGGACATAAGTGGTCTGGGTCCAGCTTTTGATAAATCCATAAGCATTAGTTTAGAAATCAGCAGCTTTTGAAATCTGTACTGCAAACATCTTTCTGCCTCAGCTGTGAAAAGTGATGACATTCATGGCACAGTGCTCTCTGAGTCACTCAGAAAAACTGCTTTTGGGGATTAATAATCATTCACCTTCTTCAACTCCTCCTTAATTCCAGATTCTCACAACTCATCTTTCCAAGCGAGCACGTGTTATTTGTACTCACAAACACGTGCCAGGCATCGTTCAGCACCAAGACGTACATCTACCCTATCTGTCAGGAGGCTACAAACCAACAGAGGCACCCGAGAAGTCACCGGGGCAAGCAGGCGGCAGCCAGCGGCCCTCCGGCTGGCACTGCTCTCCCTTTGCCACCACGCACTCATCAGCTCAGCGTTCCCGGGCCGCGGGGGATGCCCCAGAGTGGTGCTCAGCACCTTCCCAGGGGCTCCGGCCGCCCTCCATGCCCCGGGCGCCGCTAGCCAAAGCTGCTCCGGGGACACGCGCGGCCACCCAGCCCGCGGGAGTGAGGNGCGGGGGCCGCGCACCGCCAGCTCCCGGCAGGACGCGCTGTGCTGGCGGCGCCGCAGCGTGATCGGCACCCCTGAGGCCGAGCGGAACCGGCGCTCCTCCGCCATGCCGGGCAGGCGGAGCCCAGCCCGCCCGCGGGAGGAGCCTGAGCCGAGGGGAGGCTCTGCCGGCTCTGATCGCTCTGCCCGGACCGCCTGCCGGGCACTGCCGGCGCCCGCTCTGGCCGTAGGGTGGAGCTGCTGCTGGGTTGTCTCGCTTGGTTGCACCTCGCCAGGCATCTTTCCTTAATCCCGATTACATCAGCAGTTCCTGCGGTTTGCACATGTTGATAATTCATTGCTTGCTTCCTCTGCTTATGGACTATGAGTTTTAAAGGGCACAAGGTTTAGTGATGCTGGGCGTGTCTCTTGCCGTGATGAAGAGACAGGGATTTTCATGGAATCACAGAATGTTAGGGGATTGGAATGAACCTTAAAGATCATCTAGTTCTATACCACCCGCCTTGGAAAGGGGCACCTCACACTAGACCAGGTTGCTCAAGGCCGTATCCAACCTTGCTTTGAACACTGCCAGAGTTGGGGCATCCGCAACCTCCCTGGGCAACCTGGTCCAATGTCTCACCACCCTCAAAGGAAAAAAAATTCTAATATCTAACCTAAATTTCCCCTCTTTCCATTATTCTTCGTCCTATCACTACAATTCCTGATGCAAATTCTCTCTCTGGCTTTCCAGAAGGCCCCCTTCAGATACTAGAAGGCTTCTATGAGTTCTCCATGCAATCTTCTCTTCTCCTGATGGTTCTCTTTCCCTCCTTTGTCTTTATCACCTGCTACTACATTAATGTATTTTCTTGTCTGTACCATGCTTAGCTACAAGCTCTTCTGATTTTTTTTTTTCTCCCAGGTTTAAAGCAGAGTTTTCTGGTCCCTTGCCATCTAAATATACGATAAATTGGAGACTTGGCTTTGCTTACAGGCTTAATGGGTCTTTGTATTGTGCTCCCTTTAATGCATTTCAGTTATTACTTCATGTGACTGACGTGGCAGTAATATAAAACTACAGCCCTGTGACTTTCCAACTGCCATCCTGATTCTTTTGGCCTTTCTATTTTTTCCCTCCTTCTACAGTTTTTGAGTGAGTGTTAGCTCGAATTGCAGGTACCATCTTTCTGTGAGCATTTTACTTCATGCATGGTATCTTCAGAGCTCTTAGGTGGCTACTATATTTATAAAAAAAACTGTTAACTTGTTCTCACAGGGGCAGCAAAGGAGCTTTAAGGGACGTGAAAAAGCAAGGAGCATCAGAGAATCACTACTGAGGTCTTTGCTTTGCCTGAAGGAGTGGTTGATGCCATCCATGGGAAGTCTTGTGCAGTATGTCCAGGATCTCACTGAGACCAGATGCAGGGATGGGCTGGAGCTCTGAAGAGGAAAGGTGGGCTGGCCTGGAGGGCGAAAAAGTAACAGCAGACAATGAACTGCAGAAAGGGAGAGGAAAATACTGAAGTTCACAAGAGGGTGAAAGAAGTTCATCAATGAAGTGAAAGTGGAAAAAAACCAATAAAATGAAAACAGGCTTTTAAAAGAGGGGAGAAAGGTTTGAAATGGCAGGTAAGAAGGACTGAAGTAAATAAGCAGGAAGTATGACAGCTGGTATGACAGCTTCAGAGGTAGGGACAGGGAGAAAGGGAAAGAAAAATTTGAGTAGGAGGTAGGAGAGATAAAAACACTGTGAACAGCGAGGTCAGTAATAGGACAGAAAATAAACGTGAGCTCCTGGATGAGTGGAACCGACAATTCACATTAACAAGAAGACATGGGGAGTTACTGACATACAGAGACAGGAGAACTTGAAAGACATAGGAGAAAAAAGCAAAAGTATGCTTGGATTTTTATGTGTCACTGGCAAGTCCCTGTTTAACCATGTTTGTGCCTGTCATCTTATGAACTGCCAGTCTTTCTTTCAAGCTTGTACATAAACACTGCACATTTGACAGTGGGAGTCTTGTTGCCTTGTCACAGCAGGGAAAGGTGGGGACTTTCACTCGTTTTTAAATCTTTTTTAATCATCCTTCAAATGTGCCTCGAGTACGAACAGCTGGAGGAGACCTAAAAATCGTCTCAGGCCACGATGCTCCGAGATGAATAATCGAGGCAGGTGTTGGAGAGGTGACTCTTCAATGCTTTATCAAGGTCACCATGTGACGAGCGTCGCCCGTTTTTCCTCACTGAAGCCACGGAGCAGCGTTCCTGCACGGAGGCTCTCGGAGCTCAGTGCGGCCAGACAGGGAGCCCGGCTGAGGTGCCGCTTGTTCTCTGAGCCGCCGCCTGCGCCCCCGGCGGGGCGGGTGCGACAGTGGCCGTCCTCGGCCTGCGAGGGGTGCGGAGGGAGGCAGGGAAGGGGCGGCGGCCCGGCGGGGGCCCGGCAGCCCTGCCCACACCGGCAGCGGGGCGAGGCGGCCGCAGTGGAAAAACCCNNCTCCGTGGCGCTGGTGGGAGCCCCGCTCTCCAGGGGCCAGGTGGGCATCGCGGGTCACCCGGCTCCCCGTCCCCAGCGGGGCTTCCGTACCTGGCTACGGGCAGCGCTGTCTGACGCGTTACCCCTCTCTTTTGTCTCGCAGAAACGGCGGGGGGGGGACCACGGGCCCCGCACCCCCCGCGCCGCG
>VWYP01032777.1:155925-278001 GCA_013400435.1 Pycnonotus jocosus | reverse complement strand
GGCTCGCCGGGCTCGGTGAGCTGAGCAGAGCACAGCGCGGCGGACGGGGCGGGGGGGGCGGCGGGGGCTGCCCGCATCTCCCCCTCCCCTCTCGGGGCAGCGTGATTCAGCCGCTGGCTGCGGGTGGGAGAGACGGGTCCTGCCTTTAGTGACTCACGGAACACACCGTGCCCCGGCGATGCCCGCAGCCTTTCGGCGGTGTCGGCAGGGAGAGGCTTGTCGCATTCCGTACCGGGAGGCGCCGCAGCGGGCCCTGCGGGGGTGCCCGGAACAAAGAGCGGCCGGTGGTCCCGGCTCCCCGGCCGTGATGCGCTCCGGCTGCCCGGAGCAGCGGGACACCTCGCGAGCCGCTGGCGCTCGGAGCGTGTGCTGCTCCCGTGCTGACTGCGGGAGAGCCGGGAAAGCGAGAGGCCGTTCGGATCGCTGTGTGCGCTCGGGGTACCCAGACAAGTAAACGAGATCCTCCGGTTATCACATAGGATGGGCTTTGTTTTTTGGGGTTTTTTTTTCTTTTCTTTTCTTTTTTTTCTTCACTTCTGTGCTCCTTTGTTCCTAAAAGATTCGTATACTTCTAGGTGATGAAATTCAGAATTTTCTGGAGAAGTTCTCATTTTAATGTATGAGGTCTTGTCTGAAATCTTTGAAAACGCTTTCAAATACAACCCTGTGAATGGGCTGTTTCTGGTCTTTTTGCGCAAGCAAACCCATGCACTTAATTGTGATTCAGCTTCTCACATCTATTACTTGTACGAGCTGAGACCTGCAGAAAGCTGTATCACAGTTACCAGAAACAGAACGCCAGGGATAGAAACTTGTAAAGCTGAACTGTGTCTTGGAGCATCTTTACTCTAAAAAGTGTTGCTGAGAATAGTGTGATGGGGATGGATTGCAGGGCTGGACCACAGAACGAACCAACATCTGTTCCCTGGGTGGTTAGTGGAGTTTAGATGCATACAGAGATAATAGCCCAATAACCCTCTAGCAATTTTATTCTGAATTGAATTGGAGAATCTTCAAAACAGAAGCAATTGTTCTGTGCAGCCCTGTAGGCTTATCCTGCATATCTTATGATTCATAAGCTGAAAAGTCCCAGTTGGCAGCCAAATGAGTAGATATTCTTTTCCTCTCTTGTTTTGTGCAAAGTACAGATGCTTGCCATCCTTGGCAATAATTGAATTCTAGTGAATATGATCTATAATCTCTGTAAATAGATTGTGGAAGAGGGCAAAAGAGGTTCTTTGTACTGGAATAGTTACTGAATCTAAAGTTTATTTGAAACTATCAAATTGCGAGGTTTGAAAGGAGGATGCTCTTCTAGATGAGACTGTAGGCAGCAGATTATTTTGTATCAATAACAGAATTTTATACTGGAAGGTTCTCTTTCAAGTGGTTTATAGCTAATGTTTCCACTTTGTAAGAATGCTTTGTGGAAAACCCCAAACCCACAAAACCCAACAAAATTAAAAACTAGAAGAAAAAGCCCTCCCATTTGCCTGACACAAGCTCACTTCAATAGGAGCTTGTAGAAGGTAGAAAGAAAGGGAAATTCAGGTGTGGGGAAACAGATTGTGGGGAGACAGATGGAGATGGTGCTGAAGGCAATCTTGCCCTTGATATATTGCAGCTCTGTTAATTATCCAAGGGAACAGCCTTGCCCTCACAGCTATGGGTGTAATAAAGAGTGAGTGAGCTGGGAGGGAATTCAGCTGGAGTCTGATGGCTGTGCTGTGAGGAGGAAGGGACAGGAGGTTGGGCAAGGGACAGAAAGGGTCAGATGTCATACAAGGGACAGGCAGGGTTATGTGGCCATGCTAGGGATAGGAAGAAGAGAGCCAGAATTGTAGAAGAAAGAGAGAAGACTTCAGAGAACGAGCCAGAGCTGTGTGGAGCTGCCCTTGGGAGGATACAGAGAAAAGGTATGAGAGACTTTTAGATAACAAGATGCTGATGCTTGAAGCCTTCTGAAGTTTTATTGAAGCACTCTGAGTGTTGTGGCTTGACAACCACATGCAAGCCCTTTCTGGACTCCAATATCAAAATGTTATGGGAATAGAAATGAAGCAAGCTACACTAATTANAAAAAAAAGAAGCAAGCTAAACTAATTAAAAAAAAAAAAAAAAAAAACAACCAAAAAACAAAAAACCCCAACAAAACAAACTTTCACTGCTTAGTTTCTTATACATTGTTTACTCATTAATCACTTATGTAGATGGAGATATTTTCTTGCTGTTCTCTTACAATTTTTAGAGGCTCTGGGATTTCTTCCTTAGGCAGTTGCAGTTTCCTATTGCTGGTGAGTTCTTCCACTGGGGTGGGGTTCCTTTGTTTTTTAAGGTGGTGTTGATGTCTATTGCTGCTTAAATCCCTGCAGCCCTTTTAAGAGCAGGTTCTGCTGTGAGGGCCCATCCTGAAACGATGGCAGTCACCAGCATGCACAGAGGAGTTGCTTACAGTGCAAAGACAATTTGCTTGAGGAGAGGGTGGTAGATGGAGGAGGATGCTGCCATGTAACCTTTTGTACTGTATGCATTTGTTGTTCGTGGAAACATAACAAATGATTGTTTTTATGTGTGGGCCGCTTATTTTTCTTCCCTGGGATGCCAGGATAGCTTTGGCTGCAGTACTATTGTAATAGTGCCATTACTTGGAGTCCTGTGGTATGCTGAACTGGCAGTAAAACTTAAGCTGCTTTCTTTGTCTTTCTAGCACTATGAATTTTCTGCTCATACTTATAAGAAGACCACAATATGAATGGAGCCACAGTATGATTCTCATTATTAATTTGGATACTCATTTGACCCTATCCTAATTTCTGTTCTTTCATAATCCTATTGCACTGTTGTGGGCTGCTATTCCAATTTCTATTTTTATGGGGGGATCCCTCCCTTGAAGGATTCTGTGACCTACATGATATTACAAGTTACTACTTCTTGGCTGCCTCAAGTAATGACTGCTTGTGAACTGCTTGTTTATGCATAGGCTGAAATCCGAGGAGGGAGCACAGAGGCAGATGTTGTTGCTGGTCTGTACTAGACTGTCAGAGATTAATCTGAGCCAGCAATTTGACTTTTATCCCCTTGTTAGAAGCAGGGAGAGCACTGTTACCTGTTGTTAGTAGCTCAAGGTGTACTCAGGAAGAGTTACTGTAGCAGGAGTCCATCTCCCAAGGCAAAAGCAGTGGGTGTGCAAGTCTAGCAGGAGTAAATTAGACATAACTGACTCTGCCTGTGGGGATTTTTATTCGTTTTAGCAATGTTTGTATTTTGGCTTTGCTTCTTCTCCCAAGGGAAACTAAAATATTATCACCTTATAGGGCATCTTGCCAAAGTACTAAAAGTACCATGTTAACTCCTTGGCATGGGGAGAAAATGGTGCAAAGCATGTAGGGCTGTGTATTGCTCTAACAGTAAACAGAAATGGGTGCAATATGTGGAGGCTTTTGGACTTTTGTTGGCTAGGAGTGGGGAAGATAGGTGGCAGATGCATAAGCTACTGAAGGTGCAAAGTATAAAGTTTTTTAAAGTGAGAGTTTCTTGGGCCTCTCTGTTTGCTGCACAGAGAATCTGATCAAACTTCAATCTAGAGTTTTGCCTAGTCCTCTCACTTGAGAAAGGCCTTACTCAGTTTTATTCTTAATACATAGCTACAGTGTCTTACTGTAGCCTTTGAGGTGACTTAGAGCACCTGTGATGCTGCTGGCATGGGAACAACTTTAGTGTAAGATTTCTTCCCAAGTATTCATTCTTGTAGGTTGACTATTGTTGATTGTTGAATTAAAATTTTTTTGGTCTCTATTTAGAACTGCATGCAGATGGGTTGCTGAGCTTAGTCAAGCTTGGATTTGGGTTACTGTAAAATTGATCAGCAAAGTTTGGATCTGAGTTGCTGGCTTGACAAGTTGGTGAACTGCAGAGATATGTGGCTTACACACAGAGTGGAACTGTACTTGTCAGAGAGAATGAGCATCATATCACCATTCTGCTGTTTGAGTGGAAAAAAGTTCTTCAGTGATAGGTTTCACGAGGTCAGTGTAGTGACTCAGAAAGGAGTAACCTCCTCTAAAAGAGGAGTGGAGCTGTTAATCCCTGTGTCTCTGGAGTTACACTACTGCTTTGCCCAAAACCACTGGACTCCTACTGAGATCTGCTGTGAGAAATAGCAATTCAACTTTGCTTCTTCACCAAGATAGCTAATATGGTTAGTATCAATCTTAATAAACCATGAGGCAGCTGCTCTTTGTCTACCTAAATCTTCTTCAGTAAAGAGTTTAGAAGGAAGATAAACAGTTTTTTAGTTATGCACCAATTATGCATAAATAAGTATAGGTGCTGGGATTCAGCAGATTTGGACTGGCAAGAGTTACAGCTGCCTTGTTAGGAAAATAATGTTTGTCAGTCCATCTAGTAAATGTGTTTAAAGAGTTGCCTGTATCCCTGAAGAACTTGGTAAACTGTACTGTTCTGCTTGCCTTGTATTTGGACTAAGATTGGATTTACATGTTAGAAACAAGATCTCTCAGGAATGGATTCTTGAATTCTTGGATTAGATTTTAGCTTTGTTTTGCACTAGCCTTTACCTCAGTTGTCTCTTCAAAACTCAGTATTTGAAACTTGTAAAGACATTAGTAGAGCCTAGAAAATATCTCTAATCTCCAGAATTCCAATAAAGGCTAAATTTGTTGTATAGTTAACATCAAGGTCTGGTGCTTTTTAAATTATGTTTTCTGCTGTTGATGAGGTGGGAGGCAAAATTCTAAAAAACTGCTGACATTTAAGCAACATATTGTTTAGTTAGATCTCTGCATTGTTGAGGTAAGAAATGCTGCTGTTCATGTCTTTATTTCTGATCACATCTGGTGCTAGTACTGTCAAAGCAAAATATTCATTTGCTAGGAACATTCTCAGGAACAAGAATCAGTTTGGATATAGCATAAAGAGGTCAGACTAACAGCTTATTCTTCTTCCCTACAAAGCAGAAATAGGAATGTAATTTTTTTTTTTATCCAGGAACACCCTCTCCCGCTCTTTTCCCCTGAAACAGAATGGGTAAATGGCAGGCCTGTTCTCTTTCCTTTCCCTTAGATACAAGCATGCCCAAACACTTCTGTTTAATAATATCACTACAACATACTTATGTAGTACAGCAACTTATTTTTGGAACTAGACTTAATTACCTCTTTTTATTTATACAGAGATAAAGATCCATGACACTCTGCTATTCTTGTTTACCTCTGAAATGTGGATTAGCCATGATTGGTTGCCTTCAAAGACCAATGGTTTGTCAAAAATCAAAGCACAGCCAAAGGGGCTGATTTTAACTGGCATTTGCAATGAGTCTTTGGAATTATGCTGGTTGTCAGAATGCATCACGGGCAGGTGCTGTTCTACTCTGTGAGGAAAGGCAGCCAGGAACTGCCTGGCAGGCAGAAGGAGGGAGCCCTGCTCAGGTTTTGGAGAGGGCTGTTTTTAGGTTGCTTCTTCCTAACAGACCTCATTGAGTGTCTTGCCTTGAGCAGGGGAGGCTAGGCTCTCCTGGGGGAGTGTGCTCTGCTGTGCACAACTGTGCTAAGAGTTGTGGTTTATCTTTTCGAATGTTGTACCTTTGATATTTGCATGATTACAATTAGCCTTGGAAGTCAGGAGAAAAATGCCAACACTGAAAATACAGAGTCAGAGCAGTCCTTGCACTCAGTTGGTTCCAGTACTCTTTTCCCTTCCCAATGCTGCTGGAGTACACAATCTACTTTGGAATGAAAAGCTTTGTGTCAGCCATCGATTTGATGTTTGTTTTTCCCTCTCTCATTTGGCAGGTGCATACTGGAGGTTGCACTCTATGAAATTGGCTTGAAAAGAATCTTTGTGAATTTGGGGTAAATGTCACTTGGTGCCTTAACTGTAATTGTTCTGCATGTCAGTTTAGTTTAGATAACTTTAAAAAATAAAGCTATGCTGGTGAGGATCAGGAAAACCTGAACTAATTATTTCTTCCTAATCTTTAAATAAAGGGAGAGTAGATTCAAGGACCAATGAAAAAGAGCTTCTGGGGGTTTTGTATTTTTTTGTATTTATAGTGATACCCTTCATCCTAGATATTTTCATATTATAAAATTAGTTTTAACACATGACTTACCTGAATTTACCTATATAGTTCTCTCTGGATTGGAGTACATTTAGATCACATCCTGGTTTATTTTTTTTTACTTTTAATTCTGTTGAAGGAGTGGAGTTACTATAGGGAGGCACAAAGGGAGATGACAGAGGCAAAATTAGGTAATGAGTTGGGGTTTGATCTGCTTTACAGTACACATGATCTTTTAGTGCTTTCTCATTTGAAACTTGAAACATGAAAAAATTTGAAACATGAAATTCCATATCTTGTTGTGGACTCACAAGACCAAGGTACCTATGGCAGGTGTATGCTTATGTGAATATGGTATGGAGGACTGTTTTGGTTGAAGGGTAGGAATTTCTGTTGTAACATCACCTGCTGAAAAGCAGGGAGTGAAGCTCTGAAGTTAAATTAAAAAACAAAACAAAAAACCCCTCCCCATGAACAAATAACCCACCAGATTTTTCATTTGTATATGAAAAAGTAAAGTGGTCAGATGTTAGTTTTTCCCAGTTGGTTAAGAGGGAGGAAGGGAATTTCAGTAAAGTCTAATATATTCTGCTCTCCCTTCCTCTCAAGTGTTACCTGCCTGGGTTAACTGATGCAATAACTGCTTACTTCTGTAACAATCTAAAGCACAATGTGCTTGTTGAGGAAAGCTCTTTTGGCATCGTGTTCCCCGTGGCTGCAAGCGCCCCGTTGTGTTCTTATCAGGAACTGTGTCTGGGTTAAGCCTATTTGTCGGGAATTAGAACATGTGCAGGGTTTGTTGGTGCTGTGGCAGACGCAATAGTTACACCCTTTACTCTGATGCAAGCCACAGGGCAAATGTTTCCCAACACCTCAGACTGACGTTTTTGAAGACCTGTTAAGGTCAGGTGCACTGAATTTCATAAGAGATTAAAGTTATAAGCAGTTTTCAAAGGGAAATGAGGTGGCTACTGGATTTGAGGTTGGAAAAATATTTTTTTGGCTCACTTTATGCAAGGGACATCTTGACTATAGAGTTGGGGGAGCAGTTGGAATTGGGTTTGCTTGTTGCTTTGGTAGGAGATGAAGCTTTTAAAATATGTACAGCTACAGAAATTTTGTCTTAAAACAGACATTTCAAAATATCAAATAAAAGGAAGGGAATTTCTCAGACAAGAACTTGCCTTTTAGGAAGTGAAATTTTAGAGCTGACAGGTATCTACTGGGCTGTCTATAACTATGTATCCAGTGTATTTCTGCCAGCAGATACCTATTCAGTTTAAAGAGAAGTAGATGCTGTGTAATGAACTTCCTAGCAAAAGGGTTATGATTTAATTAGGCTGCTGAAGTCTGTCTTGCAGTGGGAACCTTGCTAGCCCAATTTCCTATTCATGTAAAGTGAAAGTATGCACTTTGAATACTTGTATAACACACACACCCCCTGGATAATTCCAGAGGGTTAAAACTGCCTTAAAAAAAAAAAAAGCTTCAGAATGCGCTGGTCATAATGAATTGAATCATTTGTTTGCTGTTGTGTAACACTTTTGCCAGTGTCTCTGAGAAAGGATTACAAAGTCCCCACCATAAGCCAATGGGTTTATACTGATAAGAAGGATGGTAACTTGGTTTCATTCATGGGAAGTAATTCGCCTATAAACCTTGTTCATAATAGTCATTGCATCCCAAAAAGCCTTTCTGTGTTTGTGATTTAGTAAATGGTGCTATAATCTGAGAGAACAGTTTGCAGGAGTGATGCTTTCATGTGAGCAGCTTTATATAAGGTAGTATGAAAGAAGGGCTAGTAACTGTGGGATTTCCAGATTCCTTTGACAGTAGTTCACCCAAAAGAGGATTTACTTTTCCCATTTGTTTAATTTTTTTTAATGTCCAGTTCACAAATACCCAGTATAAACTGGTAGCGTTGGGAGATCAGTTCTATCCCATGTTCCTTGTGCTTTTGTTCCAATTCCCATTTGCTGCCCTGCAGAGCTGTTGTATTTATTGTGTGAATTTGCCATGGGGCAATGTCAGCAACCAGCCTGGCTTTGGAAAGCTGCTTCTGTTACTGGTGCAATTTCCCAGTAGAGGAGGATGGAGGGGAGACTTTCCCTGCTGCTGTCTAGATGGTTTCCAGTTAAGTGCCACCTGACATCAGCTGCCTGTTTTTACAGAAGAAATTTCTCTAAATCTGTGCAGGGAAATTACTGTAGCAACTGCTGGCTACTGTGTGTATTTTGCTTGTGATAGGAAGTGAACTTCAGACTTGTCATACAGCTTGCTAAAAGACATCTTATGTCCCAGTTATAAGCATCACTGAGTTGAAGCATGAGTGATACATTAATAGCTTATTTGAAAAGGCATGCAGAAAACTGGTGGTGGTTTGGTTTGTTGTTTTGTTTTGGGTTTTGTTTGGTTGGGGTTTTTTTTTGTTTGGTTGGGGTTTTTTTTTTTTTGGTTGGGGTTTTTTTTTGTTTGGTTGGGGTTTTTTTTTGTTTGGTTGGGGGTTTTTTTGGTTTTGGGTTTTTTGGGGGGGGGGTTTTTGGGGTTTTTTTTTGTTTGGTTGGGGTTTTTTTTGTTTGGTTGGGTTTTTTTTTGTTTGGTTGGGGTTTGTTTTTGTTTGGTTGGGGGTTTTTTTGGTTTTGGGTTTTTTTGGGGGGGGTTTTTTTTGTTGGTTTGGTTTGGTTGTTTTTTTTTTAAAGTCTAAGGCTCCTAAGCAGGAAAAATGAGGATTTGTTTTACCTGATACAAGTAAGATTCTGGCTGTGGAGGCTGGATAAATGACAGCTGTCCATTCACTGGTCTGCAGGTTTGAATGCCTGTGTGATCTTTCCATAACCTGTTCTGGTCAAAAGAAATTAATCTGGGAATGATGTAGTGTGCAAACTATGTCAAGGTAATTTATTAATTTTTTGGCTGAAATGTGCCCCCAGGCACCTCTGTTGATGCCAGAGTAGGGCACTGAACCACTGAGGGTTGCACTCCCAAGCTTTGGCCGCTGCCTTTCCCTGCTGGCGTTTCATTCTGCCAGGACTGTTGTGCATGTGTGTGTGTTAGTTATGTAACTGTGCTGTGTGTTCATGCTCAGAGTGACGCCTTTATCTCCCTTCTAGCTCTTTCAAGCTTCTCTAACGGAAACAGATTATTCAGGCCTGCTTTTTTGTTTTCCTCACTTCAAAAAGGGATCTCTGCTTGAGCCAGAGTGTTGGTAGAGCTGACTTGTATGTATTTGGTTGTTAAAAATCTCCTGCACTGTTGATAATTGACTAATGAGTCAAACATAATATATTTTTCATTTGAAAGTAATTTCTGTTAGGACTTGAAAGTGTGAACAAAAGACTTTTGATCACATTTAATTTCATATTATTTAGTTACCAGCAAAATGTCTGTGCTGTTTATTCCTTAAGTACTGTATGGTACTTATGGTGTGTTTCAACTTAAAAGAGCTTTAATCCTGGCTGGACTGGATCTGCTTTACTGACAAACAGTGTGGATGCTGTGCTTTCTAATCAACGTAAGGAAGCTGGCTTTCCTATCTGCCCATAGCTCTTTCTGCCTTTCAGAACTACTGCCTTTTAAAAGGCCTCATATATTCTTCATATTAACTTTTGGTGCTGATTAAAAAAGCTGTTTTGTTTATAAGTATTAGCATCTGTATAAAATAATGTATTACTATCTATATAAAATAAAGAGTGTCTGTTGGGGGTTAGATTTGTTTCTTTTTTACTTATAGAATTTTTCCCATAAGTTGTTAGGAAACTAACTACTTATGAGTAGTTAGTTTAATGGTACTTATGGGTACTTAAGCAGAACAAAGGGGCCAAAGGAGAGAAGTTGTAGCACCTGGCTACACTTCTTTGGGTCCCAGCTACCAAAGAAAGTAATATTGCTTGGTGAGGTAGATTTTAAAATCTTTCACTAATGGCCATATAACAGCAAAATCTCCAGACTGCACAGCAGTACAGCATGTCTATCCATTGAGCAATTTCTGTGCACAAATAATGTAGTTGAGAGAGCTTTGATTTAGGAAATAATCTTAAATCTATGTGCAAGCAGGCAGATGAAATGGAAAACAATTAAGGTCTTTAAGTTTTAGACTAATGCTGAGATTCTAAATAGAAGCTATGTCAAATTATTAAAGTAGTTATTGACATGTTAAACTGTTTTTCTTTGTTCAGTATCATTAAGATAAATGTGCATGTTGATTTCATCTCTAGTATCTGGTCATTTGAAAAACCGTGTGTACACACGCATGTACGCTTCCCACACATGGCATATCTAAGTACTGTGAATTTCTTTCTCTAAGCACTTATCTATTCACTAAGCTTTCCCTTTGCCCTAAGGTAATTTAATCCCAATTTTCAAAACACTAGGCACCATTGAAAGAAATAGTAGTAAGAGAGGATATTAATGTTTGAGTATTGGATTAGCATGTACTTCTGAGATAAACTGTATCTTACCCAGATAGCCTTTCATAGCTGGCTGAAAACATTCCTTATCACCCTGGGAAACCTGAGCTGTCCTCTGCAAGCACATAGAAACAGTGGGCCTAGAGATAAGGCATGCACAAAGCTGAGAAAAACTGCTGCAAGTTTCATGAACCTTATCTGAACTTTAGAAGATGGTAACAAAAACTGAAGGCATCTATTGTCTTTAACAGACATTAGGCTTTTCTGTGAAAATAAGTAGAGGGAATTATGAGTACCATGTGTTCAAAAAGTGGACAAGATTGCAGAATTCAGGACCACAAGTGTTAAGCTATATAAACCCCATGTAATTCTAAGAAACAAATGGGAGTTTTTATTCAGAAGCTGAGCCATGTCTTTTTGCCCTCCGATGGGAACTTGGAGGTGGACAGGGTAAAGCAGAAATTACTAAACACTTGCTACTTCTCTGAACACACTTGCTTGAATCTGCCATGTGTAGCCTGCCTTGAGCATAACCTGGAGAATTTTAACTGATTCCTTCAAGTGCAAGGAATGATGGCATGGTTGGATCTTCATTTAATACCGGTCTGAAGGTGGAGCTTTGTGACAGAATTAAAGGAAGTTGTTTTTCATTCTTTAATGGGTGAAAATACTGCCATGTGCTTGTATGTCCTGTAGGAGAGAACAAAACCTAAGTTGTAGTCCCTCCTTCCATTACAATGTGTAATGTGTTGTCCTCCAATGTGTAACTCACTGCACATGGCTCCCAACTGCAGATTTATATCACGCAAATGTCAAAAGTATTAGATCAAAGGCATTATTCCCTTGTACAAGAGTATCTCCAAAAGGTCTTGATACCCATTGAAGTCTTACTTCCAAAACTTGTCTCCCAGGCACGCTCAAGTACTTTCATCAAACTTTGAAATACTGAAATGTGTAGCAGTGTGCGTATGCAGGAGAAGTAGCCTTGCAGAACGACACAAATAAAGAAAAGAACTTTTAACATTTACTAAACATCTTGGAACTCACAACTTTTTTCTGCTTCTGCACAGCACCACAATAGAGGGTAGAAAATGTAGAGGTCACAGAGATCAGATAGCACATTCAAATCTGAACAAAATGAGCTCAAAATTCCAAAGTCCTCATCCTGTTGCTTAACTAGATATTGTCTATGGGAGAAGAAAAAGCAGTTGGGTACCTGTGTTGCCTTCTGAAAAGCGGGGAGTGGTATGTCATGGACCTGCTTACTGCTTTAAGTCACTGCAGAGGATATGTTTTCTCAGAGTTGCTAAGACATTTCTTCAATCCTTTGTCGAGCAGCTGTGCTCAGCTGACATGTTCATTTGCAAATACCCAACATCTGCCCACCTATGTCCCTGCTGGAAAATGTGCTTGCCTATTTCCCAGCACCAAATCTGCACAAGTGACTCAACTTTCCTTCATTCATTTCACCAGTCAAAAGTCCTTTTAAAATATAAAGAAGTCGTGTATTTCTCAACTATGCTTTTATGCAATATCCACCAAACACATTCACAGAGCCAGTTTCCTAGACATTAGACTAATGGCTTACTGGAAATTAAGCAGGAACCCAGAGCCCCAAGTAGGCTATTTCTTCATAATGACTTGCCTTAAATTTTTCAAATTGCCGCATTAAGCATATGATGGCTAAAGGCAAAATGTCAAGCTCTGGCCTGGATGCTTTGAACTGCAAAGATTCTGAGGAGCAAAGGGGACAGGCATGACTGGTATTCAGGGTGGTCTTACTAAGCCACTGTTGGTGTAGCTGTAAATACCTTGGGCCTTTACTGCCCTCATCAAAGCCTACAGTGAGAGGTCTGTCTCAAACTTTGAATTGCTGAGAGGAAAGGCTGAGTTTTACACCCAGGTTCAGTCAGGCTGTAACTGGCAATGAAAGGTTCTCAAAGAGTTTTGGAATCAAAGTCCCAGAATTAAAATGCCTTCTAGAATATCTTGTGTTGAGAAAGTGGACAGGTTCTCCTAACAAAGCACAAAGTGAATCCTCCATGGAGTTGCCTGGAAGTACTGTAAGAAAAATATATTATTTTTGTGCCTGGATTTTTGGGGGCCTTGAAAATGTAAAATAACTGTAGCTATAGTTAGTGAAATGTGTAGTCCTTGGCTTCTTTGAGCAGTTGAGCTTATTTGAGGCTGTATACAATCTGTCTAAATGGGAAGGAAGATGGCAATGCAGACTATAATTTTTCATTATAGAATTTATCATGAAATAATAAAAAATCCAAACTTTTTCTAAGTGGCTTTTTATGATTGGCATAGCTCATTGCTAAATTAAAGCTGTCTTAAGATGATAATATTGTCTTAAACTTTCTAATTTGTGATGTTGTGACAGTTTGCATCACATGCAAATAGTCAAATGGATCCATTCCTTTCCCATTGTTCCTTTCATACTTGCCCAACTGCTTTTGAGCGTTTCCCAGGGAAGGTATTAACTGAGTCCCTTTCTCCTTTTGTTGCTGTGTTCCCAGGATGCCAAGTGCACGACTTTGGAGATCTGAATTTCACTCAAGTTCCCAATGATGAACTGTACAACAACCTGGTTTTATACCCGCGGTCAGTGGGCTTGGCCAGCCAGATGCTGGCTGATGCAGTGAGCAGAGCAGTAGCTGCTGGACACAGATGTGTGACTTTAGGAGGTGATCACAGGTGAGCTGACATAAAAACAATTAGTGGTTCGTGCTGCAGGTTGACACTTGAAGTGTCAATTAAAAATTTTAATTAAAATTAATTTTAAAAAATTAATTTTAAAAAAAGGGACTGGGGGAACAACTCAAGGATCATTTCTTGGCAGTACCTTAGGGATGGGCTTTTAGGGTGGAACACAGAAGACAGTGACAAAAACCTGACCTTTTCTGACAGTACTGCTGAGCTCCAGACTGGTCTGTGATCAGTTGTACAGACACATAACTGATGTTTTCGTCTTTGGTGAAGTTTGTGTCCTCAGGTTCCTTCAGAGGAACTGCTCAGTTTCTTTATTGCTGAATATTTAGTGACGTGTCTCTTTTGCCCATTGCCTCTTAGGATAGGTTTGTAATGCCTACACACAGACAATTTTGCAATAGATCTTACAACATGAATATTTTTCCTCTTTTTCACTAACCTTTGCTCTGAGAATTGGTTGAAGATGGTAGGGGATTTAAGAAGGAATTGTGAGGGAAGGTGTCATGGCTAGAATAAAAAAAGGCTAGATTTTCTGGAGTGTTTGGATCTGGAGCAGGTGAAGATTTTGTGTGGAAAGGGTGACAGCAGAGAGCTCTGGGTTATGTCACTGAAGCCCTGTAGCGTTACTTGGCCTCCTGGTCAAAGCAGCAACATGCCATGCAGTTTGTATGGGATGCTCCCTTTATTGTCACAGATGTCTAATGTGTGCAAATGTAACAATGTGGCTGACTGAAGCTGAGAGACTGCCCATTGTCCTTATAGTTCTGAAGGAGAAATGGTGACTAAAGTCTTTGTTGCTGTACTTCCAGCTTGGCACTTGGTTCTGTCAGTGGCCATGCACGGCAGTGCCCACACCTCGGAGTGATCTGGGTGGATGCACATGCCGATATCAACACACCTCTCACAACTCAGTCTGGAAGCCTCCATGGACAACCTGTCTCATTTCTCCTGAGGGAGCTTCAAGATAAAGTGAGTATCTTGATTGTAGTTATCCTACATGGCAACCTCAGAGCATTGTACCATTGCTGGTGTGAGGTCCTTTCTTACCTGCTGCAAAAGCAGATCTTTTCTATCAGAGTACCAGGAAGAATATGTATTATTGTGTGTGTGTACACATGCACATACATGCACACATATACAAGTGCCACAAACACACGTAAGCACAGATACAGACACTTAGAAACACGAATGAGAGAGCTTTTCTTTGTGTTTGCACCCTCGTGGGCTGTACAGTGAGCTGCACACAGCAGGTGACTGTGGTGCTGCTCCTGTGTCAGGAGCGGGGTTGTTGCCGAGGCTGCGCAATGGCAGCACTGCCACCAACTGAGCAGGAACCTCCCCCCAGCCCAGCCTGTGAGAGCTGAGCTGAGCTCACCTCCAGAACAGCTGGTTCCTGCACACCTTGCACGTTGCTTCTGCTTAGTTTGGCTCTTCCATGTTTTGACAACCTTGGGGCCTGACAGGGGCTGTTCCTGTATGATCTCTCCTAACTGGCTGCTCTGGCATTGGCTCCACTGTAAATATTACAAATCAGAAGAGCTGTAACTGCTTGCTGTGAGCTTTTAAGAGAGAGAGCCTTTTTCTTGGAAAGAGGTCAAATTATCAAAAAGAGTTTCCTGGGGCACATGAAACGAGCATGGCTCATTTTTGCTGCCGTCAAGATACTGAACAGTAGGTTGACCTAAGGCCTGTGTACCCTGCCTGGCTTAGCTGTGGGCTCTGTCAACCTGTACAGGTACCTGCAGCACCTGTGCAGTGAAGAGCAGAGTCCTCTGCAGTAGGAACTTTGATATAACAATCTGCTTCTGGTCAAGCTCAGGCTGGAGAGTGAGAGCAGGATCAGCAACTGCATCTTGAGAATGGATGTTGGAGTTGCAGAAACCCTGACTGCTTTATTTTGGCACTCTGCATTGCTAGTTATTACTCCTAAATTTCTTGGTTCTCTGACAAATTTGGGGTGCTGTGTTGCTAGAGGTGTGCCCTTTCCAAGCAAGAACAAGCATGTTTAAATTTGTATGGGCACTGAAGATACCACTGCATCAGTTCCTGTTCAGCATGGCAATACTGCAGTCATCTCATAAAGCCATTCTGCTTTTATCTTCTCTTTCATCAGCTTATCATCTTTTCAACGATTTCCATCCACAAGTCAATAGAATCATTTGGTGCTTTTACATACTTTACTCTTTCTAGTCATTCTTATGTGGTCTCTGCAAATGTGTTGGAATTCCCAAAGTAATGCAAAACTAATGGGGCTTTTTGGAACACCCCCTGAACGTGAAAAGGTTAATATAAAAATTTCTACTTTTTTGCCCACAAGTTAAAGGTGGTGATAGTTTGGGTTTTTTTTTTGACAACTGTACCCACTTTCTCAAGTAAGGTGGGAGAGAGAAAATTTTGTGAATTTTAGAGCTCAACTGAGGTGAACAGTTTATGGCTTGGTGGGAACAGAACAAAACTAAAGTTCTGTGATAACTGAGGAAGGAGGAGATATTGGTCTGCTGGGTTCCAGTTCTTGAGCAGCACAGAAAAGCAGTAATTTTTTTTACAATTATTGGGGTTTTTTTACCCCAATGCTAAAAGAATACTTGTAAGCTTTCTGGAGTCAGTGGGGGAGCAGGCCTCTCTTGTGAGCAGCAGTAGTGAAGAAAGAGGCTATGCTTAGTGGCAAACTATTCAGGCATGGTGCTGGTTACGGGATCTTGTCACAAGCCCACCTCAACTCCAGCAGTTTGGATGCCTGTGCAGAAGCAGCTCACATAAGGCCTGTGCAGGTACACAAACAAGTGTATGCACACACTCAGGGGGGTTTTTCTTACCCTGTTGTATTCCTGTTTAGTAGGGGAAAAACCAACATGAGTCCTGCTGATACTACACTGCTTCTACCACAGTATGAATTTTTCAACCCCTCTTTAGCGGTAACAGAATGTGCCTTTGACAATAGTTTGCCTGGCTAATACCCCTCTGACTCTCTGCAGTGAACCATTATGTGTGCAGAAGTGCATATGGCTCACCCTCTTATTCTCATCCAGTACAGCAGTTGAGCTGATAATGGGACAAAACCGATTATCATCCTCCTTTCCTGAGTTCTTCAGGGCTCCTGGAACCATCCAAACTCCCAAACTGCTATTAATACATTCTCATGAAAATGCCTGCACCTCTGGCTTTACTATCAGCAATTCCTTTTCCATTGTAACAAAGCAAAGAACCTGTCAAAGGCAGTTAATACATTCAATTTTATTTATTTACAAACAAAGAGGTGTAATTGAAATTGCAGTATTAAATCTACTGCATCATTGATACTAGAGAGTATCTGACAATATTACTGTTACTATGCTCAGTTTGTGGTGTGGTGATGGGTTTTGCAGAATTCATTTTTGAAACCTGAATTTATTTTTCCTGGTGACCTCCAATTAATTTATCCCTCTTCTTAATTTATGACTGGAGAAATTTTGGTCATTGTCCTAGAGTAGCAAATACTTTTATAATCTGTGCGAATTTAACCCAGTGTAATTAAATATAGCTATGGGTGTGTTAACCTTTAAAAACATCCAATATTGTAATTACAATATAATTAGTAATTGAGAAGTCTAAGAGGGAAACAAAACCTAGCTGCTTGACAGCTGTGTTGGCTGTAGCCATTTTGAGAGCTGGGAGAATAAAAATTTGAGTTAATTTAAATCACTCTGAAAGTTAGTAGGTATTACTAACTGAATGATTTTGTAATTCCATACCATGACTATTTAATTACCAAAGCTGAAAAATTATGACCTCATAAACTTTCAGTTGCTGTCCTAGACCTAGGACAATTCTCTTCAATTCTGCATCAAAAGCCGGCATGATATAGCCCACTGTGGAGGCTCAACTTCTTGCCCCCTCTCTTTTTCTTTTTTTTTTTTTCCCAACTTCACACTTTGAATGTATCCATCTTTAATACCGTTTTTGTAAGTTTGCATTACTTTGGTAGTTCTAAAAAGATACAGGTGCCTTGGTTTTCATTCTTCCACCTAAGCATAACGTACTGGGTAAGTTACAGAGCATCACCATTAAGTGCCCTGTGTAACTGATCTCCATCTGGGTATGTACTTCAGCATTCCTCACTGATGCAAATTAGTGATATGCAAATGATACTCATTACCCTCACGGATGCAAATTACCTATTGCTTGTGGATTTGGGCTTTTTAGTTCTCCTCCTCTTCAAACTGGAAAATGCAAGAGTGTTAAAAACTTCATCCATTAACATTCAGCTCAGATAAAGTTATATCACTTTACCTGAGCTGAACATAGGAATGAAGGACTGATTGTATCAGCCAAACCCTCAAGTGCAGAAGTTTCTCTATTTAGAAAGGATGCCATAAATCAATACAAAGTTTTCAGGGAAGCATTAAATAGTATTTTGTTAGGTATGTCATTAAACTGACTTAATATACCAAACCTTTTCTTACAGGTACCACAACTTCCTGGCTTTTCCTGGCTAAAGCCCTGCCTTTCAGCATCTGATATTGTGTACATTGGTTTGAGGGATGTGGATCCTGCTGAGTAGTAAGTTGGTTTAGATTAAATGATTTTTGTAAATGCTGAAATAATGAGCTTGAAATCATGTCCATAAGGACATTTTAGGACATGTCCATTTAAGGACAATTTAAACCAGTAATGATTGTTTTTTAAAAATTATTTTCACAGCTACATTTTGAAGAACTTTGACATCCAGTATTTTTCCATGAGGGATATCGATCGCCTTGGAATTCAGAAAGTAATGGAAAGAACCTTTGAACAACTGATGGGCAGGTAACAAACTATTATCTAATTGAAACTATCCTTGTTGAACATCTGTTTTCCTGAATGTGAAGGTCACTTGATGTAAGACAGCTGTACAGAACTGTGATGGTGTCCAGTATTTAGGAAAGGTCTCAGCACTGGAACTATTTCACAGTGTTTGGCAGATGGCTGAGACAGGTTACATGACTCACTACAGTTGTGGCTCTATTTTATACTATTTGGTTCTGTTAAGGAATTCTGCATTTTCTACAGATGATTTCACAAGATGTTTGGATCAACCAGAGTGCAGGATACACATTATACTTTTAAGAATACATACAGCAACTTGACAGTAACTTGAAATGAGCTGTTGGCATGGGAGGTGGAAGCATTTGCTGGCTTCCTCCTTGGACTGCTCACACACGATGTCCTGATGGTGGCTGCCAGTGCAGCTGGTAAAGTTTACTTTAACCACTCCCTTACTGCAGTTTACTACTGCCACCTTTGCAAACCTTGTTCCAGTCTGGGGAACCAGATCAGGGAGCAAATCATGCTGGTCTAGGAGCTGGGAGAGGGTCAGTTAGAAAGGGTTAGAACACAAGTTAGAACCTGTGCTGCATGCTGCTGTTTTCTAAAGGTGTGATCACCCTTCCTAGCTGCAGCTGTGCCAAGTAAAGCAGATGGCAATCCAGATGCTTCTCCTTAGCGAGCATCTGCAGTAAGTTGGAAGTATGCAGTTTACCAGTTAAATAATTAATGTAAGTGACAAGCAGTGTCCAGTCTATTAAGCTGTCAAAAACTGGCAGATGATATAGTAAGTAACTAACATTTTAGGTTTGAGATTATCCTTTGCTACTTCAGCAGTTAGGCTACCCGGCAGGGTTTGGAGACAGCCTTTAAGTATTGACTTGAAAAATGCTCATGTTGATGAATTATCAGTGAAATCCTTGAGCTTGGTGCTTCCTCCTTCCTAGCTGCCATGCACATCAGTGTTTCAGCCTTCACCCTGGCTTTCTGTACAAAAGGAGAAAAGGCTGGATTGTATCATAACCTTCTCTACATCATTCCACTAAGATGACAAATACCAGTTAAGATGGTTTAAAGTAAAGTTCTTATCTTCAACCAAATCCTCACTGAGTAGATGCTTTTTTAATGTATATGAGACATGGTTCAAGGAGCTTGATGCTACTTTGCTGATTAGCCTGCACAGTAAAAAAAGCATATAGAAAAAGGTTAAGGCTCTAAGCTTGTCTTTCTTGTTCTATTCTGTCTCAGGAGACAGAGACCAATTCACCTGAGTTTTGACATTGATGCTTTTGATCCCTCACTGGCTCCAGCGACGGGGACTCCTGTTCTAGGTGGATTAACTTACAGAGAAGGGATGTACATCACAGAGGAAGTACATAACACAGGTAGGAGCTGAGCAGCAGTACAGAGCTAAGCAAGGGCAGAACAAACTACCCAGAGCTCATGCTGGTTATGTTTTTCCTGTGTAAATAGATACTAAGTGTAGTCAAAGTAAGGGTGCCTGCAAAGTCAATTCAGCCTTCAGTAAGGGAAAAAGAAGTCCTGTGGTGGGGCAATTCCCTTGGTGTTGGAAGCAGCTTAACCATCAACAACTTCAGCTTAGTAAAAGAAAGTAAAATATACAGTATGTTAACAACTACTGTCAAAAATATGTAATACTGTTCCCTAATCCTAAACACATAAGGCAAGATGTGAAAATGGGCCTCTGGAATACAAAAATGGATACAAACCATCTTAAATAGTTTGAAGTTCCATTCTAGGATTCAAGACTAACAAATCAAGCTTTCATAAAATATATTGTAGTTGACTCAATATATGAGGACTTTTCATCTTATTACCATCAAGTTTTTATTTAATATGTTTAAACAGTATTATTTGCAGTAAAAGAAGGTTAAAAAATCCCAACCAGACAGTAGTCTATAGATTAATAAACAGGATGGCAAAAGAATATGAGGTGAGACTATTTTATAACCCCTCATTTTTGGACTGGGAGAAAAAACATTCCTTTCATAAATGTATATGCATCAAACATTTTTCCTGAATTCTGAAAGCACAAATGAGTGAGGTAGTGATGATGTAAGAAAAAAACAAATTAAAAACACAAATTTGCATCTGAGAACAATAACCTCATCCCTCACTTGAGCACCAATCTTACTTGTCTAAGGGGAAGAGTAGGTCACAAACCCAAACACCAGACTTGCTACAATGAATAAAAGGCTGTGAACAAAACCTTGCAGAAGACTGTACCCTTTGTCAGAGTCACAAAGCTGCAACTCATTTTCACAGGAATGCTTTCAGCTGTAGACATGGTTGAAGTCAATCCACTGCTTGGAGCTTCTCAAGAGGCAGTGAAAGCAACTGCTGGCCTTGCAGTCGATGTGATAGCGACGTGCTTTGGGCAGACAAGGGAAGGAGCACACATCGCTTTTGACGAACTGCCAACACCCAGCTCTCCAGATGAATCTGACAGTCAAGAGCAAGTGAGGATTTAAGAACCCAAAGTGTTGGATATATTGGACATTAGAGAGCTCTGCTGAGGCACATGAGTGGATAGATTGTCAACACTTGGCAAATACTGTTAACTCCTCAATTTTTAAATAAACTAACTTTTCCATTGATCAGTGGTTACTTTATTACATACCAAGATTTATTCATTTAGTTACGTATATACAAAATGAGACAATAAAATATTTATTACCTTCTTTTTAATCTTACCAGTAGTTCAAGCCTGTTTCTTTTTACTCCCATTCTCTGTCAAGTGTCAGTACAGTTTCAGTTCAATGTGCTGTCTCATGACTCAGTTCAACCCTCAGACAGTCAAAGGGAGCAGACAGCCCATCCTGTTCCTCATCAGTGGAAAAGTTCATCGTGGTCATGAAGGCTCATTTCTTGCGAAAGAACTTGAGGTAGACCACACCTCCTAGGATGGCCAGTTCCAGGATGATGATAATTGACAGCAACAACTTATTTGTGGTTAGTCTAGAGTTAAAAATAAAAATCCAAGGAGGGTTTGGGGTTTTTTCCACCTTGTTTATGAAAGCAGGTTCTAGATCCATATCACCATCTTACCTTCCCTGTCTCAGCAATACCAGACTGTGCTTTTCAAAAGCTCTTAACAAGCAGAAAGGGCCAAACTCAATAGTTCACTACTCATGTTTTTCTGGAAATCCTGTTTAAATCGTTTATTACAGCAGTAGCAGTTCTGTTCCTCTTCCCCTATCCCACAGAAGGCAGATCATTGCTCTATATGTGCCTGGTCCTTCAGTTAAGCAAAGAGGAAAACAATATCTGAAGTCCTGTGCTAAAACCCTCATTGTAGTGCTTTTACTTAACTATGTTGTTGAAGGAAAACTAAAATCTCAAAATAATAAAGTACTTTTACCACTGAAAACTAGACAGTTATCACAACTTCCTTTAGCAGTGGGCATAAAGGAAAGGTTGTGAGGAGGTAAGTACCTACTGGGAATACAATCTATGAACTGGGTTTCTAAGGCTAATTAAACAATATAGCTCAACTGCAAATCCACTTAAGAAGCAAAGGTTTTAGCCCTCAAAATAGTACATGGCTCAGTGTTTTTGGGCCAGCCTAGGACCAACTGCTCTAGGGCACTGGTGTGGGCTAAACAGATTTGCCCATGTCATCAGGCAGCTAATTTGCCCAATGCTGCAGCGATTTATGGCACAGCTTTTCCCAGCCTGAACGAGTGGCATCTGAAGGCACCATGAGCAATTCACTGTAATTTGCTTCTGTCCTCACCACAGTTTGGATGGTTAAAGACCTCACATCATCCTGAGCAAACAGCACACATTCAGCGCTGTTCAACAGCCTGTACTCCGTTAAGCAATTGCCAGAGAGGAAAACACAAAAATTGGCACATGCATGTGGGCACAGATTTGTTTATACATTCCCTAAAACCTCCCTGCAGTCCCAGCTGACATTCTTTTTTTCCCCTAAATCCAGCAGGCACCAGTGCCCCATGCTGCTGTCAGTCAGCACTCACCTCCGGGACATCGAGCGTAGAATCTTGCGACTCTTGCTCAAGTTCTCACTTGTATTCACCAGCTGAAGAGAGATAGAAGTTGCTTGTCAACAATAAATAAGCGCACAGCAGCTCTGGAAAGATGCATGTGAAAGCAGCTGGTGTTGAAATGCTGCAATGAATTTGACCAAGGATGACCATGTACTCTCAAAATTGAGACAAAACATTGTTTTTTACCCACAATACCAGCTGGAATTTGCCTCTTTTCTAAGGAGAAATTAAGACTTTTGTGGATACTTCTTGTGATAGGTAGAAGAATTATAAAAGAAAGGCCTCATAAAATCAGGCCTGCTCTGTTCAATTGCTAGCCTGTCATTTCTTCTAAGTGTAGATAAGCAATTTGCAAGTTCCCCGTGCAAAAACAATCTTGGTATGAAAGGTTTGTTAACACAACAACTTATTCTTGGGTTGAAAAATAAGTGCACCTGTATAAACAATAAGATCTGTTCCATGAGAACCCACAAAGGAAAAATGTAAACAACCTCAATCTTAGCAAGTACACACAAATCACCTTCTGATCAATAAATGAGGTGGTAAGAAAACTCCCAGCCAATAGGTGCTGCACACAAGGTCTGTGAGAACTCTATAAAATAAGTGATGTGAATAAGGAATTGGCTTTTCCTGCATGAAGAAAATGGAGTCTTGGCTAACTTATTAGAATATATACTTTCCTTTAAATACATACAAAGATACACAATTTGAGACCACTTTCTCCCTCTAATTAATATACAAATATCAAAAGTTGGTATTAGCTTCTTTCCTTAAGATTCATTTCATTATTCTAGTTGTTAATACCAGAAGAAAGTGATACTGATGTGTTCACCCCAGTGCATAGCAAATTGTTTAAAATGCTGCTCTAGTTTTATCAAAGAAACAACGTTGTTGCACTTACAGGTCTAAGTGACCCAGTGGGTACAAGCTCAGAGCTGTTAATGGATAATCCATTTCAGCTTTGTATTGCCCAGAAATGAACTGCCAGCATAGCCAGTCAGCTATTAAGAAGCATATAATCATGTGTAGTGTAGACAACTAACAAAGGTATTGCTTCACTGACACGATTCATGATGCATGGCCACTGGTCTCCAGGTAAGATTTCACTATTCCACTTCCAAACCTTCTAGGGAAGTGAAGGGTGAGCCAAATTACTTATATCACAGACACCTGCCAGCACAATTCCTCTTTAGTTTAACATACTGCCCTCAACTGCAAAATTGCTTGTATGTTTCTTTGCACTGAGATGGACTGTTCAAACTATCAAATCCATCTTGAAAACTATCAAGTCCATTTGGAGCATAGTAGACTTCTGATCTTCACTATGAAAGAACAAGAAGAAAGTCTGCTTCCAGTTGGAGTGTGTAGTTCACACAACTCACTGCCTAAGAGGCTCACAATAGAAGTCACAGACACAGTTTAGTGATGAACACAGCAGCGTTAACTGTTGGACTCAATGATCTTTGAGGCCTTTTCCAACCTAAACAATTCTATGCTTCTGTGTTGATCTGTTGAGAGACTGTGACACCTGAAGGACTAATATTTTTTATTTAGCTAAACAACAAAAACGATACCTACAAATCTTAAGATCAATTTCCTTTTCTGCTTTCTAACCCAAATTCTGGAACAGGACAAATCAAATTCTGACTGAAATTACAGAACTACTTAAATGAAAAAGCTACAGGCTTTATTGCAATGAGTAGAGAGAATTCCCAAGAGCAGGGGTATGCTTTTTGTTTTGGCTGAGTGGGCTTATTTGCCAAACTCGGTGTCCCCTGAAGTCACTCACCTAAAAGCTTTACACTCAGGATTCCTTTCACACACAGAAAATTCCATCAGTTTGTTAGTTCAAAAATCAAACTCTCAGTTTTGCATATGTGTGTAAACAAAACAAGTGAACTAGTTTTTGAAGCTTTCACAGCAGAAGCAGACCTTGTTGAACCAAGGATGAGGAATAGGCATCTTGTCTGACAACATTTTCTCCCTCCCTGCATATATTGGAAAGTGAGTAATTAAGTAATTACTCTTCTATTGAATTTATTTTCATTACAAAAACTTGCTAACTGCTTCCAAAATCTTAACTATTACTAGTAATCTAGTCACAAGGCAACTTCTTAGCAATTTTCTAATCTGTAATTTTTTCAGTAATGCTATTTTTTTCTAGCAGATCTATGGGTCTAATCTCCCATCTTGCACAGACACAGCAGCAGACATTTGACCACCATGCTTTGGACCCTTCTACAGTAATTATTTTTCTTTTATGAGAACAAATAGAAATGTGGCAGCCTCAATTTGGTCTGTAAAAATATACAATTGGATTATTATGCCTAGGAAGGTCCCTTAGAGTAATTACTGGCATACATCTCCCACTAAAGTAACATCAGATTGTTTCAGAGCCATGCCCAGTTTCCTGCATACCCTGCTCTTGGTGCGCTCCAGCTGCTCCCGCTGCTCCCCAAGCTCCTCGATGATATCCGTGCCAATCTGATCAGTTTCAGCAGCGATTCGGTGCGAGCGCTCGATGCTCTCACTGGCTCGGTTCAGACTCTCTGTGCCCTGGAGAAGCAGCACCCTCTGTGACTGCAGGTTAGTCTGAAAAATAATGGGATGCTTCACTGTTAAGCACAAAGACAGAAGTATTAGGCTTCTGACATTAAAAAGTTAAGAGTGTGACTGCACAGGCCATCCATCTGTACTAGCTGTACATACTTCTTATCTTAACTGATGAAGCTCAGTTAATTTGGGCCAAGCCTTGTTCACTTTGTAAGATTATGGCCGAATCTGGTTAAATTTCAAAAAATGATACAGCACTAAGGAGTTAAAACAGTTCCAAAAAACTGTCTTTGTAACAATTTATTTTTCCATCAAAGAACATTTACATGAAAATAGCATCTTTCTTTTCCAGATGCTAACTTTTACTTCCATTCACATCTACAGTCAGCCTTATTTGCAATTTCACAGTTGGTTGCCAGAGAGATAATTAAGAGTTTACAGTCAAAAGGATTAGGAACAAACAGCACTAACAGATGGACTGCTAGGTAACAAAGATCTTATTTTCATGCCAGTAGCCTGGACTAGAGGATAAGGAATGGTTACTGACCTTGGGGTCAGAAGGTAGCTCAAAATAAAGTGTTTTCTTAAGCTTTGGAAAGTCTAATCTATCACCCTGCTCTCAGGTTTTAGAGTAATCAGTCAAAAGGAAACAAATGCAAAAATTTCCCAAGCTACAGCAGAAGGAAATACTAAGCAAACCTCAAACCGTCCTCATCTAAGGCATAAAAATGAAAAGCCCACTCCATGAACTTTCTGTACAGATGACACCACTTTAAAGACAATAAGGAGATTCAGTCTCATTAGCTCAGATATCTCTAAGCCTATCTGGTAAACAAGAAATTGGTGTACTTTCTGCGTTGTAGCAGCAAAACCATAGCAAAAAAAGTGCTAGAAGAAAAATCCTTATATTTTCTTGAAATTATTTACACTAAGATCACTTAAAAGATAATTCTACCAAAGAACCTATACAGTGTATGATTCACACTTTGCTAGCTTTGGAGATTAGAACTAAGTGAGTTAACTTTTTTTTTTTCATTATGTAGCATCACTTCTGTGTTTTCACTTCTGTAGGGGAATAATTAAACTAAGAGTTTCGGTATAGAATGTTGTGCAAATTACTAACTGCATGGCTTTCAAGGAGTTCCATTTTGATTACATTCTTATCTTTGTTTTGGAACAGAAAAGCTCTCCTCTGAGTTCCAGGTGTTCTTTCTCCTCCCTGAGATATTCGTGTTACATGTAGAAAGATATACAGGGAGTTATAAAAGCACAGAGGTGGTTTAAAGTAGAAACACTATAAACAATGTATCTTTTGCACAATCACAGCAATATTAAATAAAATTTACATCTAATCCTTACACTCTGTTCATTTTCTGTGGCAAAGATTCCATATTTTGTATCGCCTTGGTTTCCACGGCCCAATCCCAAATCTGTGCTTCTCATCTCTCTCTGGAACATGGAGAGGTCTCTTCTGTATGCTCGGATTTTGCTCATCATTTGGTTGCGGAAAGGCACAGGAGCGTACTTCAGCTCTTCCTCCATTTCTCGCAGCTTTAACAAAAGAAAGCATGTTTATTCTGTAGAGCACCAAATCTATTCTTAGCAGCAGCCATACTCAAAACTCAGCACCAGATGAAGGGATTCACATGTTTGTGTTGGAGTGGCTGAGGGGGACAACCCCAAACTCTACACCCCCTCTAGTATTGAGTACACCACACTACCCAATGCTGTTGAGCCCATGTGCATTTTCAGATATACAATGTCTCAATTAAAAGAAATTTCTCAAGCTTAAACGCTTGATTTTTTTCCCTGAAACATCACTCTAAATTTCAAAATTTGCAAATCTCACTTTCTTATAGTTTAAGCATTGACAGGATGGGTATCAGTTTTCTATCTCTGTGCAACAGAGACAATCATAGAATGGTTTGGGTTGGAAGAGACCTTTAAGATCACCTTGTTCCAACACCCCTACCGTGGGAAAGGACTCATTCCACTAGACCAGGTTGCTCAGAGATCCATCTAACCTGTCCTTGAACACTTCCAGGGATGGGGCAGCCAGAGCTGCCTAGGAAAACTGTTGCAGAGTCTCACCAATCTCACAGTTAATTTTTTTTCTAATGCCCAATTTAACCCTACCTTTTGTCAGTTTAAAGTCATTATCCCTTGTTCTATCACTACCTTGCTCAAAGACCCCCTCCAGGTCTCTTGTAGCTCCCTTTAGGTACTGAAAGGCTGCAATAAGGTCACCCCACAGCCTCCTCTTCTACAGGCTGAGCAATCCAAATTGTCTCAGTCTTTCCTCATACAAGAGGTGCTCCATCCCTCTAATCTTCATGACCCTCCTCTGGACTCATTCCAGCAGGTCCATGTCCTTCCTGCGCTGGGAGCCCAGAGCTGGATGCAGAGTTCCAGGCAGAGCAGAGCAGCAGAATCCCCTCCCTGGCCCTGCTGCTTTGGATGCAGCCCAGGACACGTTTGGCTCTCTGGAATGGGAGTGCCCATGGCTGGGTCATGTCCAGCCTCTCACCCTCCAGCACCCTCAGGTCCTTCTGGGCAGGGCTGCTCTCAATCCATTCATCCTCCAGCCTGTGTTGATACTGGGGGTTGCCCTAAACCAGTTAAACCAGGACCTTGCACTTGCTCTTCTTAAACCTCGTGAGATTCCCATGGCTCACTTCTTCAGCTTGTCCAGGTGCCTCTCGATGGGCCTCCCATCCTTCAGCTGCAGCAAATGCGCCCTCAGCTTGGTGTTGTCTGCAAACCTGCTGAGGGTGCACTCAATCCCACTGTCCATGTCATTAATGAAGATACTAAATAACACTGGTCCCAGTATGGACCTCAAGGGACACCACTTGTCTCTGACGTCCATCAGGACTCTGAGTTGTTGACCATCACCCTCTGGATGTGACCATCCAACCAATTCCTTATCCACATGACAGTCCACCCATCAAGTCCATGTCTCTCCAGTTTAGAGAGAAGGACACTGGGGAGGATCATGTCAAAGGCTTTACAGAAGTCCTGATAAATGATGCCTGCACCCTTCCCTTGTACAGTGGAGTCACTCCATCAAAGGAGGCCACTGGTTTGACCTCCCCTGGCACAGAGCTGAGGCTGACAGGTTAGTAGTTCCCAAGTTCCTTCTTTTTATCTTTCTAAAGATGGGTACAATCCCCTTTTCCAGTCACCTGGGACTTCACCTGACTCTTCTGACTTTTTCAAACACCATGGACAGTGGCTTAGCAACTACATCAGCCAATTCCCTCAGGACTCTGGGATGCATCTCATCACATCCCATAGATGTATGTATGTTCAGGTTCCTCACGTGGTCATGACCTGGCCATCCCCTAAAGGAAGGAATTAGCTCCCACAGTCCTGGCATGGCAGTCCACTAACCTGAGAGATGTGGGAAAAGAGGCTATGACTGAAGATTGGGGTAAACAAGATGTTGAGTACCTCAGCCATCCCCTCATTCAGATCTACTGCATGGGTAGGCGCAGCACTAAATTCATGCTCTGAACATCCAGGCTTGGCAACTGGAGTTACAATTTGCAAACCCTGAGATTCTGGATGCAGGAATTTTCACACCAACTTCTAATGGCAGTTGTAACAAATTCAAAATGCTTAAAGCTGTATGCCAACATGAACTCTCTCACAGAAGGAATTCCACATTTCACACATCACCTAGAGATATGCATCAATAAACCCCAGTAAGTTAGGGGAACAAAGCATCATGTTCAGCTGTGGCTAAAAAACAACCTAACAAACTGCACATTGAAATATGAAAAGAAAGCTTAATCCATAATGCCATGTTTTAAAAGGCAAGTCACATGGCTTTTTTGGTGCTGTTCCATACCACCTGCTGTCAAGCAAGCCTATAGACTACTACAGAAAGATCAGACAGGTTAAGACCAACATGAAAAAAGACAGTAGGGTGATAAAAACCCCAAGTGGCAGATACTCTACATGCCTGCCCTAAAATCTCTATCAATCTTAATTGCACCTCCCCCACCCTATTATTTTCAATGAAGTGAAGGCAGTATCAAAACCGAGCACTCAAAAAACCCTCAAAACACATGTAAGAATATTTGTCTATATTTATGTATGTATATAAGCACACACAACAGTCTTAACAAACACAGACACACCTATCAGATCAATCATCAAACAGTAAAAAATTTAAACTCCTGCCTGCCCAAACAGGATCCATAAAAAAGTAACTTTTTAAAGTCCTTTTTCAGGCAGCAGTTTTTCAAGCATCAGGAAGGCCAGAAGCTCAAAAGGAAACAAGTTTTCCTCACCGTCTCATTGGCTTCACGCTGCTTCTCATCGAATTCTCGAACCAATTTTTTCTTCTCTTCTGGGAAAGTAAAAGCAGTACGTCAGATAAACTATAGAGAAATGACAACACAACTCCAATTCAATCCATTAAAAACAAGGAAGCTGCCACAGACTGCAGAACACCAGGTGAAATTTATCTCAAATGGGAACAGCTTGTTCTTACAACTACGCTTCAGAAGGGAGTGGGGCAAGAGAGCAGAAATCGCTCTTCCAAATGCTAAACATTGCCTCTGGTAGACAAAAGAAGTAATTTTTCTGACCTACTGTCCTTCAATGTCCACTGACAAAATCGTATGTTGAAAAACATTTAGTGTGAAAGAACAGCAAAGAAGACACATTGGTAAACAGCTCATAAATATATTTCTTATTTTTTGCAAACACTTGGCAAGATTACTGAAGGCTGAAACTATAATTTGGATTTGAACAGAACATCAGGTCAATCTACATTTTCAAGTGAGCCCTGAAGGTCCTGGCAGATCTGGCACTCTGCATTCCCATGGTCATAAAGCACTTAAGTACACAGGATAAGCATTCCAGAGCTCTCTAAGATAAAAGATGCCACCAAGGTATCACCTCAGGTTCACAGACTAAAGCCCAAATGCTTTCCTCTTCTAGACTGACATGAGTTGTTTGAATCAGCCAACAACAGACATTTTAGTTGTTTGAGACATCTACCCAGATCTGTGTAAACCCTAGCCCAAACCTAGAGCTTTGGAGACCAAACTGCTGTGACTCTATTTTTAAACAAGACCTTAAGGCATGCATTTTTCATGTGTTAAAAAGCTATCATATCTCTCTAACATCCACCATTCATGAAAGTCTAAATCTGAAACTTTCCTTATCTCAACCAAGCAAAACCACACATTCTGTAATCTTTTGCAAAAGCGCTGAAGATGAACACCAGAGGACTGTTGTAGAATACTGCAAACAAAACCAAATTCTATCAGAAATCTGAAAACTATGCACCTAGCTCAATTCACCTCTCTCAAAAGAGTATTATTCAGTCTTAAACAAAATTCTAGGCAGCAGGAAATGTAGACTGCCATCTTGGTAAAACTCCTCCAATTTGATTAAAGATAAAATTACATGCAACATTACAAAAACATAATCACAGTTAAAAAAACTCTTGATAATGCCTTTTGGCAAGCACAGTCCTCTCCAAAAGAAGTAGCTTTTAAACCACTGACATCTCAATAGAAGACAGGAAAAAATTTGAAGTGTTCAGAACATTGGTATATAGCTCCTCTCACATACACAACATGCCTAAGCTGTAGGCTTTCCTTCTTAGTTCAAATCCAGATTAAGTTAGTGTTTGAACTGTAGAGAACTTAAGACAGAACTAAACCCAATCATTTAAAGAAGCAGCTGTGGTCTCATGTAGCACATGGAATTATTACAGACTAAGCTAATTATGACTGTTTATGTATTACACATCAGCTGGTACCAGGAAATGCAATTTCACATCCCAATTTATTCAGGAAGAAATGCTGACTTAAGAGGTTCCTAAAGACACTCTCCTCAACTTCCTCCATGATTTGCCACCATATACATTTGTGCTGATACCGTTGCTTGTGTAGTTGGGTTACAAGTGAAATCATGGACATGAACTGTGGAAAAACAGCCTTTGGAAGCAAATTGTTTCATACAGGTCATCTCACTAATCTGATTCAAGCAGTGAATTAAACCCACTGCTATCTCAAAGTCATGGAAACCCATCAGAGAACTGGAAAAAAGCAGCATTTCCCTGCTTTGTTTCTCCCTTGCAGACTAAGAAGATGCTGCACTTGCAGCCAAAGAAATGCCAGCTTCCACAAGCATAGAATCATGGAATTGTTTGGGTAAGCCAAGCAGCAATAGCTTGAGACCTTTTTGTCTCCAGGCCAACAAGAAATTCAGCAACGTGGCTTGAAAAAGTTCTACTGGATCTGGCCAGTATCCAGAAATGCCAAAACACACCAAGAGATTCACTTGGGATCGCTCTGCATTGAACCACAACTCAAAGCATGCAGACAGAACTTCTAAAATGCAGCAGCACTGCCTGTGCCACGGCAGCATTGCCTACATGCACTGACATTTAACTAATTTATTTCCAACCAGTTAGAAAGAGATTCAGTTGGAAAGTATAGCTAACTGAATTAATGCAGATGAAAATACATTACTTGAAACTTATCCAGCCTGTTTCCCCTTCTCACAAATTCGGAAGGGGAAAAAAGTGTTTCTAGAATTAGGAATTTGTCATGTTGTTTATATAGAGTGAAACAGCATTTCCAAACCTCTGCCTCTCAAAGATGTCCTAAGGATTACAGATCCTGTGTTGCTTTTGGGGCATGCAAATTGTCTCAAAAGAGTACTCTAAGGTCTCTTTTATCACCTCCTGAATATTTTGGGATCAGATAACTTGAAAAATAAAGATATACTCCCCTCCTCATAAGTGATTAGCTTCTTTCCCACAAGAAGCAAACAAAGAACATTAGAAGAGTGGAACGATTCTACCAGATAGACAAATTCCTAAATCTTAATCTCTCTTAAAAACACTTTCAAAAAACAGTGCAAGGATTTTTGCAGCAAAGAAAATTAAAGAATCGAACAGTTGTATTAAAATTCTTTAGCATGTCTGAAAAATCAACTTGCAATTATTTGCAATCTATTAAAAAAAAATCCCAAGTATTGCAAAAATGGTTGCCTGTAAATACTCCATTTAAGCCCATGGCTCAGAAATCATTGCTCGTGATTACCACAGTGTCAAGGAGACCTGAGTTTTACTTCCCCACAAAACTGATCATGTTCATTTCTGTAGGAAAATAAGGATTTCTACGAGAAAGGGTATTGCTTCTTTTAAGCTTTTTATCCTTGTTGACCACCAGTGAAATTACCCATCATTTGCGGGTTTCAACACCTTTCTTGTACCAAACTTTCTGGAAATGGTGATGACAAAGACTGTGACCCTGAATTTAGCTGATTATTAAACAGAAAGCCAGGTAAGAAACAGGATGTTAAGCATTTCATGCTTGGTGTTATCTAGCACAGACTGGTGTATTCTGAACTGTTTTTACAATTTTACACAAAACTGATCAACTCTGGAGAATGAGCACTATGCAGAATGTGGCTGGCAGCCCCTGCCCATCACTGGGGTACAAAACCTGAGCTGAGCTACAGCAGTGGCTTTCATTTCTCATGGGAAAGGGTTTAATCAGAGGCATTCAATGACACTGGCAGAATTCTCCTTGTCACATCGCTTCCCTTTCTGGTTCTCAGAATGCTGACAAGTATCAAGGACTGAATCAGAAGCACAGATCCTTACAGAGGAGTGTTCTGTCAGAGCGTTTTACCCACTGGTGGGGTATAAACAATACCTGTAAAACCAGGTTGTGCTTCTAATACAATTTAGTGTGGCTAAAATGATAGTTTTCTCTACTTTGTGAGTACATAGTGCACAAACCAGACTTTTAAAATATTCATTTAAAATGCAAACATTCGCCAACAAATCTACAGATCCTTCTGGGAAGTTCTGACAATAAAACCTGCTTCTTTTTCTGCCAATGAAGTTTTAAATGTGAATCCAACATACACAACGTAAAAAATGCTGGGGAGGGGGGTGGGGTGGGAACCCCAAACCCCCAAAGTACTGCAGTTGTTTCAGAATCACAGAATCAATTAGGCTTGAAAAGACCTCTGCAGTCATCGAGTCCAACCTGACCTAACACCACGCTGTCAACTAGACCATGGCACTGAGTGCCACATCCAGTCTTACCTTAAACACCTCCATGGAGGGTAACTCCACCACCTCCCTGGGCAGCTCATTCCAATGTATAATCACCCCTTCTGTGAAGAAACTCTTCCTAATCTCGAATTTTAACCTCCCCTGGCACAGTTTAAGTTGTGTCCTCTTGTCCTGGCGCCGGCTGCCTGGCAGAAGAGGCCGACCCCCACCTGGCTGCAGCCTCCTTTCAGGTGGTTGTGAGAAGGTCACCCCTGAGCCTCCTGTTCTCCAAGCTAAACTCCAGTTCAAATAGAAACAGCACGAAACAGCATCCAAATAGCAACTCCGCCTTACAGACTGATGCTGTGAACCCAGCACGGCTTGCCTGCGGAGTTGAAATTTGCCCGAGCAGAGCTCCAGGGGAGTGAAGCCACACACCTGCAAAGCCACCAGGACCTGGCAGCACTGAAAACAACACAAGGCAGAGCCACCCGCCTCCTCCCAACAGGCGCCTACCAGAAGAGACGTCCCGAGTCCCTACAACTGCAAAGCCCCCAACACAAAGTCTTGAGGGGACACTGCCTTCCCAGCTGCTCAAACACGCCTGTCTAATGAGAAGCACCCGAACACTCCTACCACGGCCCCGCAGCCGGAGGAGCAGCTCCGGACAGAGAGACCGCGGCCCCGCCTGTGCCCTTCCCCCGGCCCCGAGGGATGCCCACTTCCTCTCCCTGCCTCACCGGCCGCGCTGCCCCGCAGCCGCTCGGGGACGCCCCGCAGGTCTCCGTGCAGCCCGCGGAAGATCTCGTGCAGCCGCTCCAGGTGCTCCGAGGACGCGGACCCGCGGCCCGCCATGGCCCCACTGCCCCCACACCCCCGGCCCTGCCCTGCTCGGCGCTTCCGCCGCCGGGGCCGCCTCGCGCACTGCCTGCTGGGAGTTGTAGTCCCGGGGAGGCGACCGGGCCCACACCGCGCAGCGGCGCTGGTCNGGCATCGCGGCTCCCCAGTACCGGCGGGACTCGCCGGCACCGCCGCCGCCACCGCGCTGCTCCCAAGCCTCGGCGCCTGCTCATGTTGCATGCCCCTTGCCATGGTTAATGACATGAACCTCTGCGTGGGGTTGTAAAAATGTGTTTCAAACGCCATTGCCGACAGTCGCCGCTGCGCTGTCTCCGCAGGCGTTTCTCGGCTCCTTAATTGAGGAGCGCATTTCAGAATGTTTCGACAGATCCAGGTCGGAGTCGGGCGGCGGCCAGGGTAAAAAAGCAGCGAGCTGCTGGCGTGAAGCCCGCCGGCCACTCGCTGCCTCCGGATAGCCTCGGTGGTGGAGGTGTGGCTGTACGGTTGTGGGCGAGGCCAACGCGGGAGAGGTGCCGGCCGCGGGGCGGGGCCTGTGCGGGCAAAGGCGGATCCAAAGGGGCGGGGCGGGAGCTGCGGAAAGCCGTGCGCTGGTGGTGCGCGGGTAGCTGGCGGCAGCGATGCTCAACTCCTGGGAAGCCGCGCTGGGCGCCGCCGTCTCCGTCCCCGTCCTTCTTTTCGTGGCAGCGCCCTACATCAGGTGCGTCTTACCGAGCACAGCCCCTGCCCTTCGCGTACGTTCAGCCCCGCAGAGCGGCGCGCGTTGGGGCGCGGAGCCGGCGCGCTTCGCGTCTCAGCGCGAGTGTGTCTGTGCGTGTGTGGCGGGAGTGCGAACAGTGGGAATCCCGTCCTAGAGCCCGCGCTGGGGTCGGGAGTTATTCAGACCTCCCCAGCTCCGGTGCCCCGGTGACGGTGCCGCGCTGCCGGGGCTCAGTCCCGGTACCGGCGCGCTCGCAGAGGAGTGGCAAGGGGCGGGGCCCGCCTTCGCCTCAGGGGGCGGTGGCGCAGCTCATTGGCCAAAAGGCCCCGGGGCGCGCGGCAGCAGCCAATGGGAGCCGTGGCTCCACTTGACGAACGGGCGGGGCGGGGCCCGAGGGCGGGGCCGCGCTCGGGAAAGAGCGGGGGATTGGGGGGCGCGTTCCCGATGTCCCGGTCACGACACGGTCGTGACCAGCCGCTTCAGGTGGGAGCGCCCGTGACTCCCTGGGGCCCAGGGCGCAGCAGTGAGCCCGAGTGTTGATGCGAGTCTCCAGGTTGTGGGTGCTCAGCCCCGGCCCGAGCCCCTAAAGGAAGCAGAAGTGACTGGTGCCTCCCCTCTTGCAGGCGGTATGTCGCTGGAGGACGGTGTAAGTCGACAGCAAGGCTGGACGGGAAGGTTGTGATAATCACAGGAGCCAACACAGGCATCGGGAAGGCGACCGCCAGAGACCTCGCACAAAGAGGCAAGTGCAGTCTTGTCAGCAGACATCCCTGTGCAGCTGGGGTGGCTGTGTCTTGTGTCAGGAGTCCCTTTTCTGGACCTAAGGAAGACGTGTTGTAGGCTTATATTGAAGTAAACTGGATTCCAGAGTTACTGCAGATGAGCCCAAGTGCTGTTCCTTCAGAGGCTGTAACCACTGAGGTGCAAGTTCCCAGTTCCTCAACTGTTTTCATTGTTTGGACTCCAAAAATGTGCCTTGGGGACATGAAGATGCTTTGCACTGCAACTGATTCCAGAGGACTGGGGAAGTTCCTGGACTCTGCTAATATGAAGCAGGGAAATGCCATAGGTCCACAACTGCATGTTTTAGTTATTCATGTTTCAGGCTAATTTGATGTAAATGTTACTTGGGTAACTGGTAAGAAGATTAAACTACCTGTTCACAGTCCATTTAGAAATTACTCTGGCTGCAATCCATCACCTTTATGTGCTCTTGGCTTGATGTTCCCATTATAGAGGCAGATACAACCCTATCATACCAGTGTTGTTGTACGCACTCCTGATCTGGGAGAACCTGGACAGAGGCACTTAAGATGTGCATTCGCCTGGTCTGAAGGTATCTTTCAGCTGGATTGTAGCTCACAATTGAGTGGGAAAGGCTTTTTCCCTTCCAGCCACTCCCCTGACTGGTGCTAGTTCCCTAAAGAAACAATATATTATTTTTAATTGCTGTGCATGGTCAACCTACTTGTTGTAGCCTTGATCATCCAGTGTGCTCCAGTGATCTCAGTTTCTGTTCCTGTTGTTCCCCCTTCCCCTCCTTGCAGGTGCGAGGGTAATTATTGCCTGCAGAGACATAGCAAAGGCAGAAGCTGCAGCCAGTGAAATCCGAGCTGAGACAGGGAACCAGCAAGTCATTGTCAAAAAACTGGACTTGGCTGATACGAAGTCCATCCGAGAGTTTGCTGAGAAATTTCTTTCAGGTACAGTCTCTAGATTCTTCTTTTTAGTGAGAATATTTTACAGAGGACTGCTGTCTGCTCTTCTAACCATTGTCAAATCCCCTGTCCTGCTTGTCTCTGTACCTCTTGGGTACGATGGTTCACAGCGGGGGCTGGTCAGAGGTCATGAACTAAACTGTGGCAGGAGATGTACCCTTTTTTTTAAGGTGATGTGGCTGCAAGTCAGACAGCAAGGGGTGATTTGTGCTACCTTCTTGTTTGCATTCGCTGTTTCCTTGTTTAAGGATGTCTGTTGTTTCTTGCAGAGGAGAAGGAACTCCATGTTCTCATTAATAATGCTGGGGTAATGTTATGCCCTTACTCCAAGACTGCTGATGGCTTTGAGATGCATCTGGGAGTCAATCATCTTGGTAAGGCCAGTGGAATCATGTTTGCACCCAATATGGAATCATAGAATCATCAGATGATTTGGGTTGGAATTACCCTTAAAGATCGTCTTCTTCTAACATCAACGTCTGTTGCAAAATGCCAAAGGAAAATCCTGCTTTCAGATTTTCTCTTCCTCGTTCTTCCTTTACAGGAAGGATGGAGGACCAGAGTCAGAGCTCTGGAGATGCAATGTGGTGGATTTGCATGCTGTGGATCCAGTTTTAAGTATCTGTATGTGTTACCTGGGACATTTTGAAATGTATGACAGCTCCAGCTTTTTGAAGATGAGTAGCAGAACTTGAAGGTCCCAAAAAAGTGTAGATGTCAATTCAGGGGAGTTTAACAGAATTTTTTTTTTCCTAGACTTGAAATGAGGGCATCAGTAAGATACCACATATAAGCAAGCAGGGGAACCCTTCCTAGAAGGATGACCTTTCATCTCCCCCCTAGGTCATTTTCTCTTGACTTTCCTCTTGCTGGAGTGCCTGAAGCAGTCTGCCCCAGCCCGCATCATTAACGTGTCCTCACTGGCTCATCATGGAGGCCGAATCCGCTTCCATGATCTCCATGGTGAGAAGTGCTACAATCGTGGCCTCGCCTACTGTCACAGCAAATTGGCAAACGTGCTCTTCACAAGGGAGCTGGCCAGGAGGCTGCAAGGCAAGTTCCAGAGGCAGGTGGGGTGTTTATCTGCTTGGCTTTCTGAGCACCACAGATGGGGAGAGTGGATTGAAGAAAGGGCTGCAAATTGTCTATGCAGAAATTGAATGGTTTGAGACAAATGTCTCTGAGAGCTCTTTGCAGGAAGAAAATATCTCTTGTCTGTGGAACCAAGAGACTTACAACACGGATTGTCTTTACAACAACAGAGTAGAGGAGTTGAGTAGCTTGGCACAGTTGAATGTATCCCCTTTTTCTTTGGTGCTTGTCAAAAACTAGCTGCATCCACGCACAGTTGTGGTATGTGGGTGGAAGCTGAAAACAGCTACAACTGCTGTCTCCAATAGAAAAGCTACTGCACACTCAGCTACCTTAAAGGTTGGTGGCCTGTAGAACAAGCGTAAGATTAGACAGTACCTTGTAAGTCACAACATCTGTCACAGTTGTCATTCAGTCCTGTTCATAAACTTAAGTAGTATTTATTTACTGCAACAGAAGCAGTGTCTTCCCCAGGAAGTTACTATTAGAGTAAGTCAAAAGAGAGAGGTGTTCTCAAAAACCTGATGGGAACTGCTGCTGGTTTAGCACTCAGGCCCTCTAGCACTTTTTTTTTTTTTTTTGCAGAAGGCACATAATGACTCCTGTCTTTAGAAAGGAGCAGGGGATGCTCCAGTGCCATGGATGAGTCATTTAAACTACTTCAAAAATTACCATCAAAGGTATTAGCAGAAGTGTTTTTAACCTGATGTCATAAAAGCATGCCTTAACAAAGTTCAATGGCAAGGTTCACTCTATTACTTAGAGTGGAAGACACATACAAAGGAAAACTGATTTAGAATTGAGTTAGAATAATTCACACAGGACTGGAAACACACTATGTAAGGAGGACCCTCCTGTAGAATCACGAGGCTCATCATGGAGCCCTGTGCTCCTTAGGGAGCCTAGCTGCAGCTAGGTCCAGTTTTAGTCTCTGACTTGGATAATTTATATGTAATAGAATTATCTATACAAAGCTTATAATAATTATTACTGAGTAGCTACATGGACTAGTAATGTTTCCTCAGTATTAATTCAGCAATCAGTCACTTACCAAGTATTTGTTGCAAGCAAAGGGCCTCTCTGCCCTGGTTAAGGAAGGCTCTCTTAGTCTCAGGTAAGAAATCTCAAACCTTGAGAGCCATCCCTGCTCCAGAGTTACCTGCTGTGCAGTCCCGTTGCAGTTTGAGCTGAGGTCCAGTTGGGCTCATCCAAAGGTTTGCTATTGGTAGAAGGTCTCTGCCTTGAGGAGCAACCTTGAGCGGTGAGCCAGCTCAAGGGAAGATTGTCACCCTGCCTCACAGGGAGAGCTCACAGAAGGCTCACCTAGGCTGTAATATTTATGGAACGGAGTAGTTGTATTCAAATCTCATATAATGGGAAAGGCAGACATGAGACTCAGTGCCTTACCTACCTTACAATTCACTTATTTGTTCCTGGATGAAAGTGCTACTTGTGTTAACTGCCTGATGGGTGTTCCAAGTTCATGGGTGCTGATACTCACTGGCTTCTGTGGGTTTCCTAGTGGAGTTTTGGCCCATTTATGGCTCAGACCTTTACCTTCTTTGGAGCCTCTACCAAACTACTGCTGATTTGGCTAAGAGGTCAAGTGTATCCATCACATTCAGCAGGCAGTAAGTACAGAAGACTTCACTTACTCTCTGTATCCGAGTCTGGACTCCTACTTTAAGTTATAGAATATCTACAGGTAGAATTGAGGAGTATATTACTCTTCTTTTAAAGACACTTTGATCCATGCATATTTGTCCTGGACTACTTTATTTTGCCATAGGCACTAAAGTCACAGCAAACGCTCTCCATCCCGGTTCTGTCTCTTCTGACCTGGTCCGGCACTCATTTTTAATGACTTGGCTGTGGAAGATATTCTCCTTCTTCTTGAAGACGCCTTGTGAAGGAGCTCAGACCACTATCTACTGTGCAGTAGCTGAGGAGCTGGACTCTGTGACAGGACAATATTTCAGGTGGGTGCAATTGTTGAAGTGATTTTTGTGGAAGGCAACTTTGTTGGCTGGGGAATATGGCCAGGGGAATTACTGTAATTCTTCCTTAAGAAGGGACCAGGTAAGAGGCTGTCTGGTAATACTGAAGGTGACAAACACTAGAGCATCACCCCTTCCAGGTGTGGTGCAATCATGTTAGAAGCAACACTTCATACAATAGCATGTCCTTTAGTGCTAGAAATATTAATGTACTCGAAGTGCAGAAATGGCTGTCACATGCTCTAACCTGAGCTGACCTGCCTAACACTTGGGAAAATCACTTTTCAGTAGAACTGTGTAGTTAACGAGGTCACTTCAGTCAGTCGTGGGAAGACCACTTCCGTTCCCTTTGGAGTTTTACCCCACTGGAACAAAAGGGCCTGTGCTCTCAGGGAGCTGGGAGAGCTGATGGAGCTGCGGAGACAGGTGAAACTTTCAGGTCTGGCATGTGACCAAATAACTTTATCCTCCAGTGTGATAGACCTACCAGCTGGGAGGGACTCTTGCTGGCCTGCTTGTCATGCTGTCATGGAAATGGTCTTGTTTAGATCCCGTTACAAAACCTGTTATTTTTTTACTTTTTTGACTTACTCCAGAACCCAACATTGTTCTCCTTTTCCCATCACCAAAACCACAGCCTAGAGCAGTTTGAAGTCATCATCATTCTAGATTTGAAGACTGCCATTTGAACAGATTCTCACAGATATGCCAGCTTCCCATTGCATGTAGAGCACTCTTAACAGTACTGGCTTTTGGGAATGAATATGAAAATTTGTCTTTTTTTCTTCCCTGCCCTCACATGGATGCTGTTGGAACCACTGTGCCTTTGCAGAGCTTTCTTCTTGTGATTTGTGACCAGATTAGTCTCTGTAATGACATCGCCTGATCTTCATTTGGGAGTTTGTACCATCTTAATCAGACTTGAATATATAAATAGACATCTTAAGTCTTCCCTGGATGACTGTCTGTCTCAGGATAAAAATGTAGCACTAATGTCCTGAAGTACAGAAAACCGGTGGAATTTAACCTCATTTTAAAAAAGGGAGTTTTGGACATGGTTGGAAACGAGAAGCTTCAACATTAATTCACAATTTACATTGGACTAGCCTAGAATCCTTTTCACTTTCCAGACCATAGACTAAAATGCAAGTGTAGACATTAAGAAAAGAATTTACATGCCACAGTGAGACAGGTGGGAGTCCACCATTCATTTCAGGAATATTAAAGACTCCATTATAAACACTGAACTGAATGGAAACCTTACAAGGTGCCACTTCCTCTGTGCTCTTAAACTCACAAGTTATTGCAGCATTACAGCTGAGAACACAGGACCTCTTTTCCAGACTGAATGCTTTCTGATTGGAGGAGCTGAGAAGAAAGGAGCCACAGTTCAGATGATAATGGAAGAGGGGGTAACCATACATGGTTATTACAATGTTATTATTCTTGGGCATATAGTGGGATAAATAGTTTAGAATGAAGGGCTGCCCGAGTGAGTTTTTTGCAGTGTTTGTTAGGAAATGTGCTCCTGAAGAAGCTTCGTTAGAGTTTATATCCCTTTTTAGTGGTGTTAATGAGAATACACATTAGTGAGGTTTCTTTAAGAGTTGAAACAAAGGATAGAGCTAGACTTGCTTGCCAGTTCTTGGTGCCATTGGGAGAGATTCTTCCCTAGCTAGTTGGAAAGAAATCTTTTCATGGTGGCTTAGCACCAGCCCCTGCTCATTGCTGGATACCTTCCCACTGTTCCTGAACTGGTCTTGAATTAAGGTGATAGAGAGCACCTCCCTAATCTTAACACAGACATTTCAATGTACTAATGTAGATGGAGATCTTAGACTTGAAAGAATAGAAAAAATGTTTTTCTTACAGTGATTGCCAGCCAGCGTACGTGTCTCCACGTGGTCGGGATGATGAGACGGCCAAGAAGCTCTGGAGTGTGAGCTGTGAGCTCCTTGGCATCCAGTGGGACTGAGCAGCACCAAGAGTGTCCCTGGCTGGGCCCAGTGATGCTTCTCCGGGGAACAGCACTGCTGAGAGATCTCAAGAGTAGAATGCTGATACTTCAGCTGCCCTAAAGATGGCTCTGTGGGCACAATGTAATTTGAATTTCTGGAATATTACACTTAAGGATTGAGATTTGTAAGCAATCAGTCCCTCTTCCTAGCTGGAGAATTAGAGCACTGATGCAGGGAGCAACCTGCTTGTTGTCTCACACAGCAGCTCGAGGCTATGGTTCTCTGGCTTTAGAATAGAAAGGGAGGTTGCAGTCTTAGGTTTAGATTGTGAAGTAACAAGGAATTACTTTAAATAAAGTTTGGTTGATTTTTTTTTTCCCTGACAGCAATCGTAAAAAGGTAGGACTCTAAACTTATGATCTATGAGATTACTTTGGGTTCCTACCCTTTGAACTGGCAGAGCAAAAATACTTTAGGATATTAGATTTTTTTTGGCAAGTTATGCAAAACAAATACTCTTAAGCACACAGAAACAGGTCCTGGCCTTTTTGTGCCAAGCATTAGGTAAAGTTTTTACATGGAATCACTTTCTCTGGATGCTCTGTAGGAAGCTGTACCCTAGCCACTGAGGTATCTTGGTCCTAAATGCCCACTGCTTGCAGTAAGTTGACTCAGGGTTGGCAAATCTTCTGAGAACCCAGGTTTTGGTGCAGGTGACTAGGAGGTTAAAAGCTGCAGGAGGGCTGCAGTTGTGCACAGGCAAGTTATTAAAAAACCAAAACCAACAACATCTCTCATGAAGCACTAACAAAGACAGTGTAGAAATTGTCACAGTAATCCCCCCCAGCTGCACTTTAAATTATTTTAGAACCTAGAAAATAGAGCAGAGTGAATAAGAAACATCTCAATCATGTTAAAAAATATTAAACAACTTCACCTGAGACTTTAGCTTTAAATGACACCAAACTCCTAGAGCTAAATAGCTGAAGCAGGAGGCAGGACTCTCTTGGTATTATGGTCAAGCTGGCTCCAGGACAGGAAGGTAAGACTTGCACAGAAATCCTTGCATTTGTCTGCCCAGCAGTTACTGGTTGCCAAGGCTGCCAGCCTGCCCCTGCAGGACCACACAGCTTGCACTTCCACAAAGCAGCTGGCTCAGGCCACATAGCACTGGGACTGCTCCCTTGGAACTCCAGTGCTACGTGAGTGCAAATTGCGGGAGTGTGATCCATAATCAGAGATTATTTCTGAAAGAGTTAAGCAGTCAGAAACCAAGTGCCACAGCTCATAGGATTATCTTCTGCTTCTGAAAAAAAGCCTGGAAGTTTTTGGACTTGCACATGAGCCTGCCACTGTGACCAACTGCCAGTTTTGGAAAACAAATGCTAATTTAAATTCTTCCTGTTTGGATGCTGTCTATGCAGATCAGTCCTGTGCTACCTCTGAGCAATACTAAATAAAGCCATTTTCCTTTTACAACAGGACCCCGTATCTTCTTTCAGAAATGCTAAATCAGTTCACTTAGTGTTGCTGTTATCTGCACCTGCCTCACTAATGTAGAGAATTCAGTCCAGGTAACATTTTAAAAAGTCCCTTTCTGTTTCTCCCTGGCACTCTACCTTTTTGTTTTCCCCCTCCCTCTTTATGCTTCATCCCAATTATGAGGCTAAATCCACAACTATAATGTAGCAGTAGAATGTTATCTACCACTGGAACCTTGGCTTGCTTTCCTCGGTGTCATCCTCTGATCTTGAAAGTGGCTTCAGGAACAAGAGAAACCATTTTTTAAAAAAGCAGAAAGGTGTCTCTGATGTGAAATGTTTTTGCCTTTGCAGGTCAATGCTCTTCTCAATGAAGTATGATTGTATATTCAACGTAAGACATATTAAATAAACATTTCTTTAGACATAGATCCACTCTCTTTGACCTTGAGCAAGTAATTTGTACCTCTCAGCTGATCTGTAAAAATGGGGAAACTAAAGCTCATTTAGCTGTCTCAAAGGAAGGCTTGTAAGGGAGAGTTAGATTAACTTGCAAAGCTCCCTAAAGAGGATTACTGAGTACATGTAATGCATGAAGCTGAACTACCCAGGCTACCTAGCTGCTGGGAGGATTTCTAAAGATGTGATGTTCCAGTTCATCTAAATATTGAGTATACTCAGTAACAGATAAATTTAGCATGACAGAACAATTATCCCACTTCTAATTACTCCACTAAGCATAGCCAAAAGCAAAACACAGATCTAGAAAGAGACCCCTACCTCTGCTGTGATAAAAAATAAACTGAAAATACATAACAGTCATAATACTTTATTTTTTTCTAAATTGTAAACAAACCTTGGTCAGTAACAGAGAAATTCTTTTAAACTGGCAGTATTCAATCCCTTTTTCCTGCTCAAAAATTCAAAGCCCGTTGATAATTGCACTATTTATGACACAAGGTAATTACTCAGGTCAAAATTCCAGTTCTGCTGGTACAAGAAATCCCTACAATTCCCGGTTAAGAACATCAAATTACAACAAACACTATATAAAGTGCATCAGGTACAGTGCAAAGAGGTCAGGAAGAAAGGCAGGTATGGAACTGATGAGTCTGCAGGGCAAACTCCACTCTCAGTGCTCTCTGCAGCTGAAGGAATTCAAGCAGAACAGGTGGTGTTAGAGCACTGCAGATCTGGATACCCACACACAGTAAAATCTCCTCCCCATAATTAGAGATTTAAAAATGACTGAAGCCATAGGTAGTGTCACGTTTTAGGATTAGCCTGATGGCTGTAAGCTGATGGAAAGCTACGTCAGTCTGGCCAAGGAAACAAAAGCTTTCATTAGTACTGCTCACTAATGAGATAATGCAAATCTGTGGTCAGGAGATTCTGAAAGCTGTATGTGGTCATTTCAGCTCTAGTGAGCAGAACAGAGCACCTCCAAAGAGAGGTGTTTGTGTCAGCTCTTGAAACCCTGAAGATGGACCAAATTCTTTCCAACACAATGGAAGTTTGTTCTTTCATTACAGTGAGCTTGGGGATTGTGCAAAACTCTTACTTGACAGTCTCAATTATTTTATGTACTAAAACTATTTACAATTACACTACACTTCAGAAAACCTGTTGGTTTTTTTGATGTAAACAACTTTTTAATGAAAAAGTGAATTAGTTTTCCTACTTCTTGTGCTGAAATACATGTAAACAGCGAACACAAACTTTTGTGGAAGGTCATGTTTTGTTCTTTTTTTTGAAGATTCTACTACTGTCTACCACATTTCTGCCAGTTTCTCATGTCCCAGTACTAGTTGCAGAGAAGCAACTACTTTTTTTCAGCATCTCTGAACACAGACATTACGTGAAGACTGCTGCTGATTAACCTAACACTTCCACACCAAAAACCGTCAATACAGGGCATGTCCAGTTTGGTGTTCTATTGTACTTGACAGGGACAAATTATCCTGGTAATAAATAAATGCATCCCTAGGTGACAAGGATACAGACCACCTGTTTAATTTTGCCACAGCTTGCTCTATCCTTATTCTTTGCTATACCTGATGAAAAATTGGAAGTTTACTGTCAACTATTCAGTCATAAAGTGGCATCGCAATGATTTATTGGGTATTACCGCAGTAAGGAAAGAGGCACGTGATTTTTCAACTATTTTAAAGGCTTATTTTCCCTTTGTGCTCCCCTAACAGGATATGCCCTTTACAACTTCATTTATCTAGCTGGCACTAGCCCAAGTGCCACATCTATGGCACACATCACACAGTGTGACTGGTAAGTACAAATCTGCCATAAAGAATCAGTTCCTACCTTTTTCAAACAAACTAAAAAAACCTGGGTACATTGTACTAGTGAGGGGGATAAAAAAGAAGTAGCAATCATTTGTCTAGAGGCTTAAAAAAATCTCTGAGTTTAAGTCTTTGTAACAGAAGAACTCTCCAATCTTGAAAATTTTACAGGAAACATCACAAAAATTTTATACTCTAGGCTACATCAAGTTGATTAAATTTTTTCTGTTTCCTCTACATATGTTTTCTGGATTAAAAATAAAATACATATTATTAAGTTCAGTGCTTTTCAAAAAATATAAACCCTCCAAAAATTAAAAAACAACAAAACCCAAAAACTAAAGCCAGAAACAGAAGTACTCTCTTCCATACATCAAAATCCTTGTTTGTTCAGTTTGAAACTGCCCCTCTCCCCCCATCAAAAAGAGAGCCAAAAACACCCTGAGGTAGCGACTGTTTGTCAAAATACAGGACTGGCACTTGTAATTTAGTTCCCTTCCTTTCACCAGAGGCACATTAGCAGCATCCTTTTGCCACCGACATTAGTCAACAGAGTTCCATTTTACCTAGAGGCTGCTGAACCAGGCACCCTCGAGCTGTCCTGAAGCCTTCTCCTCCAGTCCGATGGCGAGTGTCAGTGACATGTCACTTCCTCGTGCCCTGGGGAAGGCGATTTCTCACCTTGGGCTGGTGCACGGAGAGCCACTGGGCACAGATGGCCTTGACGACGTCGTCGCCGCTGCTCTCGGCCAGCTGCCGCACGTGCTGCACGAGCTGCACGGCCCGGCCCTTCTCCTGCCGCACCGACACCAGGTACGCGGAGCGCAGCTTGTTGCACAGCATGTAGGCCTGGATCTGAAGCACGACAGGCAGGGCTCGGTCAGAAAGCTGTAGCAAACTCACTGGACAAGCTTAAGCAAGGACTCACAGGAAATACCCAGCTTGGAAGGGTGTTGTATGAGGTAGTAGCACCGCGTTGCCAAATGCAGCGTGGCATGAAGCAGATCCCAGTGAAAAAGATGGGCAAACAGGTGTATTTTATTAAGTTTGTGTCTTGTAGACACTCCTTTACTGTATGACCATGAAATTAGTATCAGGAGTCCTATCTCGTGCATTAATTACAGTATCCTCATAGCAAAGCCTGAACCTGTCATTTTCTTCCACTGCTGGTTCTAGAACAACTCTTTCAGTGACAGACCTTACAGAAAAGCAGAATTAAAAGCCCATTTTTCAATCTGCCTGCAACAGTGAGTTTGTCATTCAGAGTAGACAAAGGACTGTCACAAATCTTTATATTTCATTCCTAGCTATGCCACTCAGGATCTACAACAATCCTGAATTGTTGTAGTCAAATGCTGAGTCACAGCCACTTCTATAAACAGGCATCTACAGTTCTCCATTGGCTTGGCTGGCTGGCATGAAAGCCAACAAAGAAATAATCTAGTTTAGGCTTCATTTCCTCTAAGAGAAAAAGTCTATTAAAAGCTAGAGAAGTTTTATCATTTAACTGTTGATCATCAAGAAACAGTATAATCCTCAAACAATAAGCTGAAGTGGTCTGCCATTACTAGAAACTTACATGCAAAAAGTTGAATAACAAAACCAACAAACCCACCAGTGTGCCTTTTTGAAATACTTTTCCTCCCACTCTAACAAATGCCCAGCCCTCACTCTGAGGGCTCTCAGAGAACTCATAGGGGTAGTCCCAAGTGGTAACTGTATGTCACAGCTTTACAGTCACAAACACCATGGTATTGAGGAATTCACAGTTATTTCTACAATCTAGGAAGTAGCCTTCAAATATTTTATTTGCATAAGGATGAGAGAGAAGACAGTGGAGAAGAGCCTGCAAGCTGCAGACCAAGACCAGGCTGTTTAGCTCTTGATACTGTGCTAAATTTTACTTACCTTGTTTTCATCACTCTCCATATCCTGAATCAGATTATCAAGATCCTGTATCCAAAGAAGGGAAAAAGTGTTCACATTTAAAGTGGTAATAGTCTGCAAAATTTTACCCCATCAGGGATCAAACTCCCATGGACAGGCAGGGCTGCTGAGATCACAGCAGGTGCTTAGACTGTCCCAACTGCGAGAGTTGCAGATGTATAAAATACAAAAAAATACTAATTCCAAATCTTCTCTTTACCTACAGCTTTTCCTACCTGCCATCTCTGGCGGATATCCCTAGAGAATGCTATGAGTCTCTTATGGACATGGCTTGTGTTGTGTGAAATGGATTTGTAGGTTAGCAGGAGTTACCCCATGGCCCACCCTGACCCAAAGAGTGGACTGTATCCCTAATCTAATTGATAGCACTAGCAGAGTGGATCTCCTTCCTTCACTGTGATGGAAAAAACACTGTGGTAGGCAAAGGGAATCACAAAATTGATTCCTATGAAGGCAGGAGGTTTCTATCTCCACACATCCTTTGTTTTAGCCAGGAAAGCCTCACTGAAGGAACATCTCCTGCTGCAATCAGCAGCATTTGACAGGATCTTTGAAGCAAATGTTCTGCCTCCACCATGGGCATCCATTTGGGAAGTGCAGGGTAAGAGCATGCTATAGCTACTTATGGTTTCCTCTCAGTATCTTGTACAAGGCAAACCAGGCACTCCCACCTTTAAACTATGCCCGTAGTACAGAGCCAGAACATCGGAAGGACTCACTAAAAAGAGCAGTACAGGCACCAGACTTCCCTGTAGCCTGTGTTGTCTATATCCTTTTTACTTCATAAGGGACACAATGCAGGACAGAATTACCTCAGCAGGAATGTTTTTGAACTCATTTAAACAGTTTAGGATAATGTTATCCCCATCATTTTTTGCTGCCACTCCAGACTCATTGACACACTTCAGGAGCTGCTGGATCTCACTGTACTTCTGCTGCTTCACCAGCTGCTTGGCCACTTTGCTGTACACTTCTGTAGCCTCCAGCTGGAAGTCCTAGAGGTAGTTGGAACATCAGAGCAACATGGTCAATATTCTCAGCAGGTGTCCTCAGAGAGAGTCTATACAACTGAGACAGTCTCTCCTAATGACTAAAATACCACACCATGCTCCAAAAAGTCAAAGCTATTTTGGGAGCCTCTGGTTTTCCACTCACCACTGCTCAGGGTTGCATATAATAAAAGGTTTTTTATAACCAGACTTGTAAAAATCAATCCTGCTCAAGAACAAGAGTGCTGCTGTTACTGCATTCTTTTCAGGAGTGGCAAAAAATCAGTTTTATTTCTTCTGGCAAAAGTCTTTCCTAGATACCTACCCACCTCTCCCCCACTTAGCATGTTGCCACTGTATTTCTCCAGCCCCCCACCAGCAGTCACCCTTTGGCTACCCCAAACAGGAGGGAATTGACCATCATACACCATCCACACGAGGGAAGAAATGATAAAAGCTGTGAACTGATCCTGCAATGAGTAAGTAAAGAAAAAAAAAAAAGATGGAAATGCAAGTGACAGGCAGCTGGACCTGCTGCTCCATTTTTACTGGAGGTAGTGGCTGCTGCTGCTGCTTAGAAGTGCTGTTTTTCTAAGGCTCTCCATCTCCTTACAAACAGGAGTTCTGCCTTGTACATCCTGACCTGAAAGCAGGAGCAAGGCCTGCCAAATCTATAAATACTCTTTCAGTGTTCCACCTCTGTCCAAAAGTGCCCTGCTCTACTGTCTGGGACTATATGGATGAGAAACACTCAGAAGACTTCAGAGGCTCATGAGCTATGCTGACTGATAATCACTCAACTTCTAGCCAGACATAAGGAATGAAAGGTCCCCAGCGAGAGTTTCCAGTTAATGAATTTTGCTCTCAAATCAGGGGAATAGAACAGAGAGCCCTGGCCTTATTTATTCACTGTCTTTGCATGACTGTCATGAACTGCAGAGCTACCATGTGAGAGGTCTCTACACACATCTACGATTGTGAGTTGCCAGAGTTAAGACACTGAACAAGGTACAAGGCAAAGGAAAAACTTCATTCATTTGTAGGACCCAGTTACTCTGAAAATATCCTACTGAAACAGCATCTTAATTTCTTTACCAAGCTTACATGGATGTGTAAGACTTAAACTTGTGACTTTTTTCTCAACAAGTTTTTCTTTTGGGGGGGGTTTAAAATACATTTGCGGGGGGAAAGGCTTTTATTTAAATAATTGGTGCTTTCAGGAGTTACTTAGTAATAATATTGCTCATTATATCAAGTTTTTCCATACCTGGAGAACTCTAAATGCAATCCCAAACCCCTCCTCAATGTTTTTGCCTTCCAATATGACCTGAAAAGAGAGGCATAGACAAGTCTGGGAATGCACATTCCTTTGTCATTATATACAGTTAAATAATATTAATGCAAATTCAGATTTTGCCCAGAGGCCAAAAGAAAATGCATTACTTTAACAGAAAACAGCACCATCCCAAGCAGTACAGCAGATTAAAGGGTCTATTGTCACACACTGCTTCCCTGAGGGACATTAGGCAACTTACAGATGGAGATGAGCCAAAGTTAACAATGGTTAGAATTATAGCATTATTTGCCTTGCTTCCAAACATAATGAAATGCACAGTCAAAAGGAATATTACTATTTGTATTTTGGATGCTCTGCCTCTGAAAATCTGAACTTTGAGGAAATGAGCTCCAAGTTCTCACATGTTCTCTGCTACTTTGAGGAAATACATGGATTTTTCATAAATGATGGGCTGCATTCATGCATATGTAATCTGCCCATAAAAATACAAGAAACTGCTTCAACCATTGAACGCTTCAACCTGCATTACAAGTTAGTATTGTTGATGAAAAATAGAGCTGTGTTTAAAATAGCAATTAGTACCTTGCAAGCAACATCCATTTTCATGTTATTGTTTCCAAAGAGTGTGGGCAAGGAGGAATCTGTCATTTGAGAGGCTCCTGAGCTCTCACATTGATGCAGGAACTTTGTTACTTCCATCTGCAGATCAACTGTATTGATGTGCCTAGATAGTGAAAAAATTCTGACTTTATATTGTAATAAGGAAAGCGTCAATTATTATTTATATGAACTAATTTCTTCAATACCTTGCAAAAGAAGACATATTTATAAACAATTTTTTAGTTGCTTTTTGACTTTGTCCAGTGCACAAGTCTGCAGCAATAATACTTTTCAGATCTGTGCATTTAACATGCATCACAAGCTGAAGCTGAGCAATTATTCACATTATTTCAAAGAAGTGAGCCAGAGAAACTGGATCCCCAAATAAATATCTGTTCCTGCTTTTTCACCTCATCACAGACACACCCCTCCAGGTTTAAGTTAACAGTCTAGCCTTAAAAAAAGAAAGAAAAAAGCCCCTAAGAAAACCAAGATATAAAACCCCAAGTACAGGAGAGATCTGGCTAAAATTACATTTTTGACTTTTGAATATAGGAATCCAGTTACCTCGGCACCTATATCTTGTATATAGTGCAGTGTTTTGAGTTAACCTCAGTAGACAGTGAAGCACGATAAAGTTACTTGCTTTTGGGAGCAGAAAGGAAGAGAAAAACAAAAAAAATCTTGTGGGCTGCTGTGTAATTATCTATATAATGTAAGGTTCCTGTTTGTTTTTTTTTAAATTAAAGGAGGGTAGTCTGATACACATACTTATTTTTGGTAGAAACAACTGCCCATCTCCTGGTTTGGACTGTTGGGGAGAAAAGTGATGGGAATCCTACACTTGTAACTACATAAAAGCAGATTTGGGTCAGGGACAACCAGTAAGTGTAAGCTAAACTAATAAAAACCCCGAAGTCTAAAGCCAGATTTTCACCTCTCCTAAAACTTAGCTTCTTGTTTATAAATACCTTGACACATCTGTAGCAGACATTTTCTTCCGAAAAGTGAATGCCATTTTTTTCCTTCCTGAACTTCTTGAGACCTCCTGCAGATAGACTTTGAGATGGTCCTTGATTTTTAGAAGCCATGCCTGTTTTGCTCCAAGTTCAGTGTAAGACTTTGCTCCATGAGTGAAAAATCGAATGCAGGTCATTGCAGCACGGACATGATCCTGGAAGAAATGCACTCCCCACTCAGATGGGCCACAGGACACCACCTTCAGTACTCACTGTCTGCACTAAAGGGCTCACACAAAGCTCTGTTTTCTTTAATACAATGTGCCAGATCCATGACATGGATCAGGTCAGATTTAGTAAGGCTCAGGCCTTTCCATGTTTTCTAAGATTATAAAGAGGCAAAAAGATACTTGTCCAGCATGCAGGTTTAGACCAAAGTAAATAACCAAAAGTCTGACAGTATTCAGCATTTCATTGAAAGAGATAGCATTTTCCCTCAACTTACCTTCATGAACTGTTGCAGTTCATACAGAATATGGTAATAGTTCTTTCTTTGCAGGTATTTGCAGGCTGCAATCAAGTAGACTCCCCAGCTTTCCAATCCTGGATCAATGGTTTCCAGCAAGTTCTCCAACATATGCAGTTTTCCACTTTCGTAACTTGGAATGAAGATCCCTTCAATAAACACTTCTGATGGGGATTCCTACACAAACAGAAAGTAGGTTGAAGCAAAGCCACTGTAGCTCATTTTCCTCATGTAATATAAAGGCATATTAAGTGACAGAGATTGTAAAATTAATAAGTATTTTAGATTGGAAGGGATTTCTGGGGGTTATTTTGTTCAAAACCCCACTCAAAGAATGACTTCCAAGTTAGGTCCTGCTGCTCTGGACCTGTCCAGTCAAGTTCTGAGCATGACAAAGTAGAGTGATTCAACAATCTCCCTGTGGCCCTGCTCCCATGTCTAAATATATACCTCAAAAAAAAACCCCAAAACAAACTCAAAATCTTTTTCTTTATATCCAGTTGGAACTTCCATTGCTACCAATTGCGTCCACTGTCTCTTACCCTTTTACTGCACATATGAGATAAGCATGGCTCTATTTTGGCTATAATCACCCACTTGGTAGCTGAAAACAGCACATAGATCTCCTTTTGCCTTTTCCTCCAGCAGGAAAAACCTAGCTCTATCTCTCCTCAAGTATCAGGTATTTCAGGCCCCTAGACACTTCAATTTGACTTGCTTCACTTTAACAGCATGTTTTGCTGTTGGGAACTAAAGTGGGCACAGTTGTTCAGATGAAACCTCACAAGTAGTGACCTGAAGGGGATATTTATTTTGCTTGACCTCTTGACAGTGGTCTTGCAAATGCAGCCTCACACATGCTTCTTTCCACAGTAACATTAACATGTGTCTACAAATGTTTTAAAGGCTTGATATGAAATTTTTCAATTTTTTTTTGTATCTCAGAGTAAGATACAAGAGACAAAGTCTGTACATGTAAAATGTATCCACACAACCAACTGCAAAATGTTTAGTCAGAAGCTTGCTACCTTACAGCATTAGGAAAACAAACCCTCCTCTCTGGTTTGTATGATTACTACCAGTTTCTTGTCCAAAACTTCCACATCAAATTGTCTGTATGGACTGCTTTCCAAGTCTGCTACTTAAGATGTGAAATTGTATCACCTACATTGTAAAAATATGCAACTTTTCTTTAAAAGCAGATTTAAACTGATGTAAAGGATACATTTTAAAAGGTAATTCAATATGCAGATGACTCTTAAGAGCTTAGAATGACTGATGGTACAATGAGAAAGTAGAGCGGATAAGGCAACCTAATTTTCTATTAGCAAACCTCATAACCAGATAAAGATAATGGAAGTTAGTGTTTCAAGTTGTACCTTCTCGGTAAGAGCTATTTCAAATAATAATTAAAAAAAAAAATCAGTAATTCAAACACAAGCACAAGCACCTTAGAAAAGGAAACAAAGAAAACACCACATTCTCACAAGCTGATGAGATATAAAGGATTCACATCTCCAAAGAAGCGCCCTTAATATCTTAGTAAGAACCTGGAATACTTTCTAGATTTAATTGTAGTTTAGCACTAATTGAACTATTTACTCCAGAGATACTTAAATCCTTTTATATTAGGCAGTTTCTTTAAGGGAGAGCTGGAAACCACATTTTGGGTTCCCTAGACTTCTATCCTCTGTATTGCCTTACATTCCTAATAGTTACAGAAGTGCAAACATAGGTGATGTGGTTCAACAAACAATATCATGAGATAGAGGCACAGGGATAGTGTCTAATGTTATCTGCATGCTGGAATTCAAAATTTTCCTTCTCTCTTCTGAACTCTATGACAACAGTACCAGATTTTCAACTTCATAGAAAAAAAGAAAGTGCTGTTGATGCAGGACCTCTATAAAAGAACCAAACCTGCACATTTTCTTCTCTAGATCTGTAAAGACCAATGTTGTTGCTCTGTCTCACTGAATTCCTGTCAGTCACTGGGTAATTTGTACAAACATTTAAGGACCTCAGCAAACTCACAGAAAACCACCCAAACACTGCAAGATGCTCATTGCTGTTTTTTCAAATTTCAGTTTCAGTGATGAAAATTGAATTACTCACCTTATTTAACAAGTGAAGCAATGCTTCTCTCATACAGTCATGCCTCATGTAAAAGCTTATTATTGCCAGATTAGTGCCGTAACTATGTAAATAGAACAAGCACTCCTGATAATAGCTGTTGTGTTGAATCTTCCCCTCACACATCATCTCCAGAGACAGACTTCTTGTTCTCAGTGTTGCTTCAAGTTCCCTCAATGTGGCAAAGTAATCATCATCCTGCCATTAACAGAGAGAACCAATGATAAGTGATCAGCAGGAGAAAACCTTTTCAACTAGGTCTTGTCACTCAGCCCTGAAGCATTTCTGTTACTGTTGTTTTCAAAATAGGTATTGCTTCAGAGGGGTGAGAATCCAGCAATGCTTTTTATAAACACTAGACTGGAACACTGCTATCACCAGATGTGCTGAATGTTGCTGTACCCAGCATAGCTGTTTCCAAGGACAGTTAGAAGGTTTACTTTAAAAAAATTCCAGCGTCAACAGCTACTTCAACGGCCCAGTTCAAAGAAGCTTTTTTATTCTCCTAAAATATGTACTTGGCCTTTCATCATCATGATTCTGCAGTTATTTACTACAAAAAGCAATTTTTTGGTACCTAATCAGAATTCCAAACCATTTTATGGTGGTTTTTGATGAGCAGAATGGGAAAGCATTTAAAGGTCTCTGAACTTCTGTAAAGTTACCAGAGTTTCAGTAGAAAAACTGAATCACTGCAGCATCACAAAATACTGCTGGAATTGAGTTTAGCTTCCTTAGAGTGTAGTAATAGTACATTATCCAGTACAGCCTCTTTTCCTTCCACAAAGTATATCTCAAATTGCTAGAAAATCCTATGATGTGGTTCTCAGACAGCACTTCAATGTGATGAAACAGCTAACAAATTCATGAATGATATTTAGTTTGCTATACAAAATCATGACAAAGAAGGAAAATAAACACCCTAACACTTGCTATTGTAACATGCATTGCTATAAGCTGTGTACTAGACCATCATTACTTGGGTTTGCCATAGTCCCCCAGAGCAGACAGAGAAGATTCTTACTGTGATGAGTACTGGCTTCACTGTGGACTCCAGGTACTGTATCACATCCTGGACCAGCCTTGAACCATGGTTCAGCTGGTTTAGATCCATGGGGGGCTTTAAACATCGGTTAAACTTCTCTCTTGCTGAAGTTAAATTTCCAGCTTTAAGGCAAGCCATGCCCCAGGCATGCCATGCTCCACCTGGATCCAACCCAGATTTTGTAGAAACCTAAATTCAAAATTATTTGTTAATATTACAACACAGTCCCAGTACAGCAAATAGGAAAAATGGCTTATCACACAGTCTGTGATTCTGACCTCTCCCATCCTAGAGCACATTTCTCATTAAAAACAACTAAAAAGCCATATGAAAAACCCATGCTGATTATTTCCATATTACTGGGACAAAAGGCCAACTACCGAAACGCTCATGATCACCAAATGTGGAAGTATTTTTTATTGTATAAGTTTAAAATACTGTTTATCTGGGAAATTTCAGTTTGTGAATTCTAAACCAGGACATTTTCACATCTGGTTTTCTAAAGCAGATGATTTTTACAGAGCAGAATTCATCAGATTTGTGGTTTTAAAAAATGGAACAGAAGATGCTTCATGAACTGCCAAGACATTTTTTATTTCACAAAACTTTGCTGATAAAATTTATTCCTGATTTTCTTTAGTAGACATAAAGCTCTTTTAGCTGCTTTTAAACAAGAGCTATTTCTATTCAAATAGGTCATCTATTCTTGCTGTCTATTATTGCTTAACAAATATTAATACTATTTGTAGTATCATAATCCTGTATTTAACAAAGTGCAATGCCATAAAAGAGAGGCATACAAAATCCTAGCAGCAGGATTAGATGATGATAAACCACATCAGAAGAGCTCTGCTGTATAGATTTGCCAACATTAGTGATTTCCAAGTAAATGGCTGGGAAAGATGCCTTACCAATGCCCGCTGTCAGATTAGAGACAAATAGAATCTAACATTTAAGCTTCAGATAAAGTCCTGCCACAAAGGGTGTCTCACCCACCCTTCTACTGGCATCAAGGTTCCATCATTTAATGACTTCCTTGCAGTTAGTCCACTCCAATCTTAACTTGTACCAGGAAACAAGGCTGCTTGTCCTTCCCTTCTGCAGTCTGCTCCACAGCAGGACTTTTCCATCTCAGAAGTTTTTTTCAGTGTTCAGAAAATTATTTCTTCCATGTTAAGAAACTTAATCTCTGTTAGTAACTGTTTAAATATTGTCCATTTCACACATCACACCCATCTGAATTCAGGAGGGAGGAAAACAAAAGCCACTACAGAAGAACTAACACTGTCATCCCTCCAGTGGCATTACCTCGATAGCCAGTTGATAGTACTCTGCTTCCAAAAGCTGATTTCTCAGTCTTGTTACTGCTGCTGGGAGAAGGATCTGATCCAAAGATGGCACTGGGCGGTAGGCAGCAGCAACCAAAATATTCAACACATCCACTTTGCTGATGTAGCTACAGGTTAAGCAAATACATATGCTTTCACTATTACCATACATTAAAGAACTTCTGTCAAAGACAACTCTTTGGACAGTGGTTTCTAATCACCAGTACACCAGGTTTCTTTATCCATCATATCATCCCTGTCAGAGTATCTGCTATTGTTTGGAGTTTCTTTGCCATGTTCAGTGTAATATGCTGACTGAAGATACCAGCTATATCTTACCAAATCAAAACACTACATGTAAAATTTATGTATCACACCTGCCACCTCAAGCTCTGTAGGACAAAACATTTGTAGGACAAAAAAAGCGTAGAATGTTCATTCTCAGAAAGCATGGGTTTAAAATCCTGTATTAAAATACAGATTGAAAGTAGATCCACAATATCAGAAGTAAAATATGTACCCATCTTTGTGAATCTTTTCTTCCTAGTCAGAGAATTCTCTCAGTAATTGTTAAGTAGTCATATTACTTGAACTTCTCCTATTTGAGCTTTCACATTATTTCCTGCATTATGAACTTCTCATTTAAACTGGTCCACAGTACAAATATAAAACAACCCTTCCACCTCCACTCCTCAATGAAAAAGATAATGTAGTACTACAATACATTCAAGTGAGTATCTGATTAAGTCACCTGTCACAGAGAGCTAGGTCCTGGCTCCTTCCAGCTTTTACAAACATCATTTTAGCACTGAAGAGCAATTGTTTCATGATGTCCATGAGGAGTCCAGCATCCACCTCAGGATTAGTGAGCCCTTGGGACAACTTGCAGCAGTGTTCTATCAGTTGGTGGCCACACACTATGCTGTCACTGTGCAGGCTAAGGATGGCAATACACAAGGAAGAGCTGGGAGCCTGACAATTTGAGGAAAGACAGACAAATATAGGTCTTGAGGTAGTTCTCCAGTAAACTGCTTGTACTGGACTCTCTCCCGACCTCACCTGATCATAATAAAATTCACTGCGCACTATTTCATTCTCCTCTTCATTCAGGGAAAAAATCCATTCAAGATCAGTTGCCTTGGATATTCGTACCACTGTGGAATATTCATTATTAGACATTTCTGCAGCAAAAAAGAAAATACCGGGCAAAATCATTGCACAAGAAGCAACAAACCCAGCTAGGAACTGCAGAATATTCCTATCTCTCAAAAAACATCTATAAATCCCCTCATTGTGCCATTTCCTGCCAGTATCACAACACATAGATCACAGACACATTTTCTTCCCTCAGCAGGCTGCCAAATTGTACCTAAACCAGCTGTCACTGTTACCAAAACCTGGTTCCAGTAACATATTTTCATATGAGTTTTTAACTCTTATGTTACTGGGCATCAAGCACAGCTGCCTTCCCTCTTTATTTTTCCCTCAGGCAATTTATTAAATATTCCTGAGCTGGAAGGAACTGGAAATATGAGAGCTGTGGGTTTCAGCTAAAAGAGGAAAATAAAAAAAAAAAAATTGCAAAAGAAAGGGTAAATTGACTTAATCACCTCTATTTACTTTTTTTTTCAAAATTCAGGCGATTTGACCATAGAGTCCATGAGCTTTAAGTCAAAAGATTTGAAGATGACCTAACTCCTAATGTTAAATTTTCTTAACAAATAGTACTGCAGAAAACTGGAATTCTGATCAAATGATTCAAGAAATACAGTATTTGTGAAAAGCAGTTTTATTTCCTCTAGATTAAGGAAATACTTGTAACCCAGAGTAGTTATAAATCAAATACTGTCTGTAGCTGAGAGCACACAAGCCCTCTGATGCTCAAGTTTGTGATTGTGGTTCCAAAAAAAAAGGCCAATCTCACAATGCCAAGAAATGGAGAATAATGACAATTTGCTACTCTTGTCCCTTGATCAGCTTCTTCTGGAAAAAAAAAAATTAGAAAGCCTCAAACTCATCTGGAGTTCACATCCCTTTTCAGAGTGTTGAGTAATTCTAAAACTGTAGAGTGAATTTAAAAAAACCCAAAGCAACCAAACCAAACCCCAGCATCCCCCCTGCACTATTCTAAGTTGAACTGGAAACTGAATTGGTAAAACTAAACTAGACTAGGAAATATTTGATAAGTCTTCTTCACAGTCCCACCAGATAAGTTAGAAAAGCAAAATAAAACTCTTTCCTTGTTAAATCTGAGGATTTCCACATTGTTCTTATCCACTCTTATGGAGTGGATCACATGGGTCCAGTAATGTGCAGCAATGCTACACAAAAACTACACTTCAGCTATTTTAGTCTTGAAACAAAGGCAGCAGTAACGCAAACTTCCATCAACAGCAGGGGAAAAAACTCTCAAATAGCCCACCATACTTAAAAAAGGAACAAATAAGGAAAAATATTTTTATTTGCTTTGTTATTACACAAACGCAAATTTTGCACCATGTTTCACATTACTGTTATAAGCACTTCAAATAACTGTGTCTTGTTCTGACAGAATTTCACATCAGTGTAGGAAAATTTTGCAGAATCACCCAAAACATCAAAACCAGTAAATACCTCCTGAGGAAAAATGGCAGAGAAAAAGTGAATTAAATTGTGCTATTATTCCTGAAGCTTAAGATATTAGACTTGGAAATGGAGGCACCAAAATGCAATTACTATTTTCACACAATCAACACAGGAGATGGAACTCAGCACACAACCAGATCCATGAGAGGGCCTCATCCTGTTCTACCTCCAGGCAGCATGGGATATAAAACACCACAGCACACTGCAGTGGTACTCAGAATTTTATTGTCATGGTTTATAAAAAGAGGATCCCTCAGCACTGTTCTGTAGTGAGCTAATTAATTCCTGCTCACACCACTGCCTCTCACTAACTGCTTCTAGAATGAAAAGCGGATTCTCCAACTCTTTTTCAGCTCCTTTCTATAACACTCATCCAACACATTCAATATTGGTTGAGATATCTCTCCTAAATCTCAATTTCCATTCACAGAAGTTTGAAATGCTCAATTTCAGCCTGCACATGCAAAAACCATCAGTGATATTTTGCAACTGAAGTTTTGATCACCCTTTAGCTGCAACTAGGTGTATCAGCTTCCAGTATCTAACTGCTAATCAGGCACATTAAAAAAATTGAGGTTTACCTTACCTTCTACTTGGTCCTGATCTTCTTTTCTGCTGTAATAAAATGACAGAAAGAACCATCATGCCTACTCCAGCACACTGGGGAAACATGGTTTTATAGCAGACATCAATATGGCTACCCTCCTTAGAACAGTGTTGTGTAAAAATGCAACACCTATCCCCACCTGACCTTTTCAAAACACTGCCCTGCCCCTAATCCCTTCTAAGGAAATCTAAGATTCTGCCTCTGTATTGTTGTATTTCAACTGCACTAAGTAATTTGCTCTTATGACCTTCTGCAGGAAAAGCACAGTTGCATACATCATAAAAAAGCAGACATGTCAGGGCTAAAATGAAATCTTTGGTATCCAAGTCACTGTCCTTAAGATTTAATTGGGTTTGATACACAAATAGGGCGAGTATAAAAAACCCCAGACAATTAATTAAAACCTGGCAGGTGGCATTCAAGCACAGTGTTGAGCACTGCTGGCCTAATCTGGCAATGTAAGCAACCATTCTGGCACAAACTGTTCAGCTGCACGTGACTGCTTGTTTTTTCACAGGTTCCTCTTCAGATCCACACAGAATTGCTCTTTTCCTAGGAAGCCTGCTGATACTGCCATAGTGGATACTACTATCTGCAGGCTTGATAGGAAAAGGGGAAATGCATCTGAAAGCATGGCTAGAAGGGGTAAATCTTCCTCTCTGTGACCCTGCCAAGCCTGCTCAAGGTCACTGAGAGTAAAACTCTTCTCAGCTGCACTTTTCACCAGCTGGCCTGTGTACACACAGTGAATTTCAGTCCAATTCTTAGCTGAAAGCACATCATGAAAATCTGTCATCACAGCTGTCCCTTTTATTAAAGGCAGTTTCAAAGCCTATCTAATCAGAAACTTGCTTTTTAATTCCCAAGGGTTTGAGGAACCATAATCAAGGGATTATGGAATAACTAAAACACTGATATGTTCAGCAGAGCTAGTCAACATGCAATATTAATCCAGGAGCTGAGTATACTGCAAGGAACTTTGTCACACTTTTGTAGCAATTTGTGGTATGTTTTGCATCAAAGCATTCAATTCTTAGGTTAGTAATCAATTGATGCTTAAAGAATTACTGATACTTAAAGAATTAAAGAATTTGTTGCCTGGCTCTCCAGTGTTCTTTCCAAGGTGAAAAGTGAAGCATAAGGAACATTCTCACACCTACCAAACCTGAAAATCCAAACAGCTGCAGGCCAAACAGCTGACGTTATGTTATCCAGATAAATCCAAATGCTTATTTCTCTCTCATTCATGCACTCTGCTGAAAATTGAGAACTAGGACAGAAGGACTTACATGCTTGTGTCTTGCATGAAGCCAGGCACGTTTTCTCTGTTGTAGTAGCTATAGCACTGATCACACACACGAGACAGATTTTCTCTGCAAGCTTCTACTTCCATTTTCTTGGTGGAACAAGAGCTGCACACCAGCCTGCCACAGCGCCTGCAGTGATGCCGCCTGTTAAACTAAGCAAAAGAGGTCAGGGATGAGCCACTGAGAGAATTTACTGACGTCCCTCCTGTGTCTCTCTCCACTCGTGAGTAAACTTACTCCATTTGAAGGGAGGAAGCTCTACGCAGGATAAGGCTTTTCAGAATTATACAGTGATTGATTCTCTCTGTTAAAATTCCTTTTTGGAGAAAGCATAGCAAACAAACAAACAAAAAAAATCAACCCCCAAACCCAGAGGCCGGTATTTAAAAGATGTTTGTCGCAGCCTTGGGCTTTCTATTACTTGAATTATCCCAGTTTTGATCACAAAGCTAATTAAATCATGTCCTGGAAAAGTTAAAAGCTCTAGACTGTTCTTCTGATACCACTGTAGAAATTTCTAAATTCAAAAGCAACAGATACTGTTGAGAAAACAGTACTGTTTCTAAGCAGCAGAAGATAACAAACTGCCAGCACACCTGCAAAATTAAAAATTAATGTTCTCCCTTACAGCACCAATGCAGTTGCTTAAGTACTCTGTGAAAAAACACTTTTTAGAAAAGTGTAACCAACAGCAAAGATTTAATTTTCTATACTTGTAATCTGAATCATAAAGTTATCATATTATTTCTTGCCAGCAGAGTCAACTAGACAGCCTTTTAGCATATTAATACTGCTGTTGTCACACATTTTTGAGATCCCATAGTTGTCTCCTCTCTGATGACCAGATTTCCTCTTTAGGCTCTATCACTCCATGGAACTCTGTAAGGAGCTAACTGTTACCAGTCTCCTCGACCACTCTAAACAGAAACCAGTGGTTAAATAGCAAAGGATTGGCAATCCTGTTGGGCCCGTGGTGATGCAGAAAAACCTGCTAAAGTAGCTCAGGTCTTTCAGGAAAAAGACTATGAGGAAGTACTCATATTAAGGTCACAGTTCTAGGAATGTTTGCACTTCATTCTTGCTCCTTACCATAGTAAAGCGCTCAGTTCTGCAAACCATACAGATGGTTTCAGTGTCATCAGGTATCCATTGCTGCTTTGGTGGTGGCTTCTCAGGAGGCACAAATTCTTGAGGAAACAAGTTCTGCTGCAGACTTCTGTCTCTGGGACTTGCAGATATGGTTACACCTGAAAATAAACCAGGCCAAGAAAAATATGGAATGGGCTATACACTCAATGAAGCTACAAGATCTTTCTGCCTCACAAGATGACTACTAGCATTATCTTTCAGCTAGGCACGGCAAAATAACATTGTATAAGGAATATATATGCTTTAAATTAAGATTGTAAGATTGTAAACTTCCAGTACTTCAATGCTGACCAGCAAGAGAATGTCCTTAATAAGAGAGAGACCTTTACAACTACAATTAGAGAGGTATAAGACAACGTGTCAACATCTGTTCTTGTATCACGTGCAGAGACTTGGAGAAGGAAGAAAAAAAATACCATGGATACCACTAGATACCAAAAAGCAACACAGCATAAAATTGAATCTCCGCTGGAGATTTTATGGTTGGGCACTGGTCAGCACGTGGTGGGCAATTGTATTATACAGCATTTGTTTTTCTGTTCCAAATCTCCTCTACATCCCACCTGTGAAGGGGCTGGTGGGGGAATGATCAAGCAGCTGTGGTTGCTGCTGAGGTTAAACTCCAACAGGCATCAATGTCTTAACCTTACCAGTAAAGCTGACAGGAGATAATTCTGATGATCCTGATTTTGACAATGCTTCACACTCCAATGCCTGATTGAGACTTTCTTGAATACGTATCAGAGAATCTAGGACAAAGGGAAGAAAGGGAAAAAAAATCAGAGGACAATATTGGTCAATACATCTATCTGTTTCCAAGAAGATTAGAGGAATCCATTCACAGAAGTAAGTGAGAAAGTCAGCACAGAACAGGACTATGGAATTATATATTAATGTTTGCATGCAAACTAGTCCACAGCAAGTAATGCAAAATTGTATAACATTCAATTACCTAAAAAACAAAGAAAGGGATTCCTATCAAAGTAAGGGAGTAATGATAGCTATAGGAATAATACACCAGAGATGTGAAAATAATTGGTTAATACAAGATGCTCATGGCAAATATTAAATGCTTCATATTACAGTGGAAGCAACATGCATACTTGCAAAGTTATAGATCATTTGGCAGGAAGAGATGGATAAGTCCGATGTTTTTATGTTAGCAAGAGCTGCATCTTTAAATCACAAAATGAACTCAACAGTTGGAAACTAACATAATGCAAAATGATACCATATCAGCAGGTATAAATAGATATAGATAGATATGGATAGGTACAGAACCATATGTTTTTAATAGTGACACAAAAGCATTGGAATGGATCTGCAGCACCCTCTGCTGTTCCAGTTCTAAAACTTTAAAAGAAGCACGAGACTCAAAGACAACATGGATGAGAAGGGACTGGCAAGCCAGAAAGGAGAACCATAACAAGATTGTTAAACAGAACTACGAGTCCAGAAGCTTTCCATATGAAAAAGGAATAGGACTCTGGTTGGAGGAAATACTACAGAAGACTAAATCGCCATTCTGCTTGAGGGAAGATGCAGTTGGCTGCAGGCTTTAGAAGTGCTTAAGTCGTTAGTGACTTTGCATTAAACAGGAGTAAAATACAGTATTATACAAGAAAAGAAACCTCAATAAGGAACAACAGGGAAAAGTCTGAGAAACTTTTGGAGCTGTTGGTCCTTGAAAATGTCCATTTACAAGAAAGGCAAAGACTTTAAGAACATATTCTGGGTAGAGGGAGATAAGAGGCACACATCTAAAAAATGTTATGGCGCGATTGCTGAAATTATTGTGAGAGGATTTTGGCCCTTCTTTCCCAAATGAAAAACAGCATTCTGATAGACAGTTACCTGATCTCTTTTCTTTTAATGTGAAAGGGAAGTTGAGAGCTTTTTCTGCATACTTGGAAAGCAAATTGTCAATGTCTTCTACAGTAAAACCAATTTCCCGCCCAGCTAAGAGCTGGTGCAGCGTCTGCACAGCTACAGCTACCCAGTCCACCTTCATATTCATGAGGAGCTGCTCCAACATGAGCAGTGGCCTTGAGGAGAGATGGATGTAGTTAACACGGGAGAGCTCAGGCAGAGTCAGCAGCACCTGAGACACAAGGAAAAAATATATCATAAAATTACACACCTTTAAATCTGTGTTTCTGTGAGACTAAAGACAAGAAACTAGAGCAATAACTTATGCAGAGAATGGAATGACAGGTGGAGGTCAAAAAAAGGAGGTGGGACTTCTCCAAGACCAATTCCTACTTCTGGTACAGAGTTACTGACAGGATTTGCAGAATCACTTAGCTTCCACTTTCCATTCTATAAAACACTGCCTCATTTCAGAGGATATGGAAGAGTGGAAAACCTTTTGTGACTCTGTGACAAGTATGTTCTAGCAGAGTACAGCACATTCTCTTATTAAAAAGACAATAAGCACATTCTCTTATTAAAATAAACATATTAAAAGCATATTAGCCCAATCCTTATCTTCCTGTCATTTGAGGAAATGTTAAGAGGAGAAAATAAGAGCAATTCTCCTCTAGAAGGACAGTTAATATGGATGCTTTTCAGATTAAGTAATGTCATCAGAAGGAACAAGTAAGGAAACAGGCTGTCCAGCAAAATACTGTTGTGGCACACATCGGAACAAGCTGCTGTTTACAGTCCTACACCAAAACAGACATTACCAAAAGCACTGCATTTTGTTTACATGTATTGCATTCAACTAAGGTAATCTGCTGATTAATTCATCTATTCCCAGGCTGAGCACAGAACCTGTGTGACTTCTGTAAAGGCAGTGGCCATCCAGAACGAGGAGCGATACTCTCCACCTCTGGAAGGCACTTGGGAGAAACATGAAGTCAAAAAACCATCATAGTAGTGGGCCTATGTAAGACACCTGGTGTCATTGATACAGAGTAAGTTGAGGATACTTTCTTCTGCATTTGTGACAAAGATAGTAACTGTTCTGATAAACTCCACCATTTTATTTTATCCCCTATCTTCTTTCAGCCTGTGTGTTCCTCCACTGCCCACAGCTCAAACACAAGACTGCTTTGTTCATAATATGGAACTGCAAGAATGGAGAAAGAAAAGAGAAGCTTTAAGCCATCTCTAGCTTTCCTTTGGATCCTGAGACTCAGGATCTCACCACTTGATGTGGTGAGAATGCTCTGGTAAAACCTACAGGCTTTTCATATTACAGAAATATTATGCATTACAAAATTACTTATACAGTTATCTATTGCTTTTAACCCCTCAAGGCAGGGGTTTTACTGACCTTTGATCCAATATAGAGTGCCTGGATTTCATTCCGGCGTGCTGTTGTCAGGCTGGCATAGAAGTGGGCTGTGAGGTAATCAGCCAAGAAGTGAGAGGCTGCCAAGCTCGGATGCTGGTCAAGGCACTGTTCACTGATGGCAAGGCAAACACCAGGGTCTTCAATTCTTTGTAAAAGCTACAAAACCAAACAAAAAACACTGAAAACCTACAACATTCTTGGAAGGCAGCCTTCTGTCCATGACAGCAAATTAATTCACTCTCTAAGGGACAGCTCCATCATTATTAAAACCAAAAATGTTCACCACTAATTTGGGCACTGAAGTACAGCTGACCAATTCATGTTATTAGTTTCACTTCTGATTCTTCTGCTTAAGCACCACTGACATGCTTCATTATGATTTTTCAAATGAAAGGAGTCTTGTATTTCCATGTAAGTGATATTTATGCTATTAGGTCCAAGAACTAAATTCCCGAGTTGGATTTTTACATAAGCAGAACACGCGAGAGCTAGGATCCTAAAAGCTTATCTAAGCAAATAACATCTCTTAAGGGTGGAACCAAAAAGACCATGAAAACAGCTTATTTGATGTGTGGATATGAGGCTGAGAGTGTCTTGCTATTACCTGCAATGCCTTTTCCATTTCTCCCATCTCCAGTAAGTGGAGAAGGTGATCACGGTGAAGGTCGATCAAGTCTTCTCTTGCGACAGGATACAAGTGTCCCCATTCCTCACACAATTCATAATCCTAAAGAATTAAAAAAAAAAAAAAAAGTCAAAACAAAAGGACAAACTCTACCCTCCCTGATACAGTTGTTTCTCCCAAAGTTCTGATCAAGAGATTCTGTAGCTTAGACTCCTCTCCCAGATTAAAAAATATAAAATTACATTGACAAGGAAAGATGATAGTCAATTTTGCCAGTCAGTCACAAGCCTGCATTTAAAGTACCTTGTTTACCTTACAGTAAACAAGTTAGTTTTCCAGAAAGACACTTAAAAGCCAGCCAGATTTAAAATATTAGCATCTACCTAATAATCAAATCTATATTATGACCAAAGTCATGCATTTTAGAATCTTCAAAATTCTAAAAGAAAACAGGTTATATCTCAGAGTAAGTGTTTCAAACTAAAACTTAAGAATTATTAACTAGATATAAATCTTGATATTAAATATAGATCTGTATTTGTTTCTGTAGCACAGCACTGAGTAAAGGAATCCTTCCTCACAAGGTAATCTCCACTGACCATTGTTTTAAGATGCTATTTCAATGAATTTATTTACTCAAAGCTTAATGCACTCTAATTCAACAAAATTCACATGGTGATGTCTAACCTTTGCTTTCAGAATGATATTCATGACATCCTGAGGGTCATCAGTGCAGGCTTTTTTCAGATCCTGCCAGTCATTCCACAATGGCTCATTTTGCACATTCAAAATCTGAAAAAGTTAATATAGAGTAGCAGAAATTCTAGAATTTTATTTTATGGCAATCAATAGCCTAAGAAAACAGCTGAGCTGATCACATCAAGAGCTGCTTCAAAGAAATCACATCAAGAGGCTGCTTCACAGAACAAAAAAGTCAAAAAGGAGACCCACGTTTATCTCTAGCTCTTTTCACAGATGATGTGTAATGTCCCTTCACTCAAAAAAACCCCCAAAAAAACCGCAAACAAACAAAAAACACCAAACCAAACAAAACAAAAAAACCCCACCCAACCAAAAAAAACCAACCTCACAGTTTTCACAGCTGTGAGCCTATAAGGCATATTTATAAGGGAAGGTTTTTGAAAGATTAGATGGCAGTAATTATGGATGCAAAAGTACACATTTACTGCAGACATTGCTGGCACTAACAGAGAGACAACTGAGCTGTCAGTCAGCAAAACTCCCACCAGACAGAACTCAGTAGGGGTGGCTCCTTATTTTGCTGTTTGGTTTTTCAGTCTGTGCTGAACTCCATGCCAGCCTGCCTGACCTAACCTCGGTATCTGCACTATCCTGCAGTTAGAAGAACTGACTGCAACATGAACTTGCTCCGTGGACCACAAGTCTTGTACACCACCTGCATCTCTCAAACTTGTAAAATTATTAACTGCCATGGAAAGCTTCCAGAGGCTCTAGAATTTGTATAGAATGGAAAATACTTTGCAAAACAATCAGACTCACACAAATGTTTATATCTAAACATGTATGCAGACCTGAATGCTAATTGGCGAGTGGGAAAGTTATGAAGGATGGAAGCTGAGTGTTAACTGAATCCTTCACATGAACTGTTTTGGATAAAAGACTTGAAAAGCTCTCAAGATCAATAAAGAACCAAGGGTTAAAGCTTTTCAGAGGGCAAGAAATATTTGCTTCCTGCTGCCTATTTCATCTCACTGGTTACTCAAAGAATGATTTGTACCTTTTGATAAACCTGAAGTTCTTTCCTCCTGCTCTGCAGATTGGCTTTTAGTTCATGAGGTATGCCCAGATCAGAAATGCAGTAAGCTAGAATTTCCAAACAGGCATCAAGGGGCCACTTGTCCAGACAGCGCAGGGCCAGTCTACTTCTCAACACTGCATTTTTTACTGGGAACAAATATTGCCAACCATCCTTATCTGTAGAGGAAACAAAACACTTATTTGAAATTCAGTTTCTATAATTTGGAAAATAATAATAAAAAAAATCCTTATCCTTGCTGGATCACATCAACAGAAGAAACACTGACAGGGCTGAAAAATCTTTGTAAGAGTCATCCCAAGTATCAAATTTTTGGGAAGCATCAAAAGTTAGCAAGAGTTACTTACTATTCAGACTCCAAAAGGAACATTTCACAGATCACATCATCCATGCATCACAATGACACTGCTGTAAGAAATGTTCCATTAACAGTACAATGATTACTGCGCCCTGATGTATTCAGCTCTTCACATAAAAATAACACCACAGATGCATTCCAGTTCTCTTGTACTAAATTGGTCATGATTTGCACATTTGTGAAACAGAAACAACACCATCAGAGAAAGCAAATTTAGGATGAAGAAAGGAAAATTATCTATTTCCATCTCTGGATTTGCTCAAGGACTACTACTTTAGTTTCTACATCTTCATCCAGACTGCATTCTTTACGTAAAAAAAAAAAAAAAAGACTAAGGAAAAAAGAGAGGAAAAAAAAGCCTGAATTAATCTTTCTTACCTTCAGCAGCTGCACAACTCAGGACAGCATCCTTCACATTGACCACTTCCTCCATGTCCTGACCGTACAGATCCAAGACCTTCAGAGCTCTGTCCCAATCCTTTGCTGCAAGAGCTTGTTCAAAGACTCCCATTAATACTTTCACAGCTGTGGTGGAATGTAATCCCAGGAGAACCAGAGACATGTATGCCTTGCCAGACAAGACAGCAGCCAAACCACTACCTTCCTCTTGATTCCGAAGTGGGTCAAACATAGCAAGAAGAAATCGTTCCAATATTGGGAACTCCTTCAACAATGCCTCACACTCCCTGGAAATCTGTTCCAAGCCTAAGGGCACCTCCCGTTTGCCCCGAAATTCCATCCAAGACAAACCTGATTTGTGAATTTTCTGTATATTAGATGCACTGAGACATGCCACTGTAGCCATTAGCTTCGACTGAGACTTCAAGAAGTCCAGGGAGGAGGCAGTCAGTGTGTGCTGGCTCAAGTCATTCAGAGAGGATGAGGCCTGAGTGGAGATATCCTCAGAGGTCACTGCAGAATTGTGAATAGGTATTTCTACATCTGGCAGGCAGTGGTAGGCACACTGGTGTGTCAAGTTGCTGATGTTTGTCAGAAGAGACTTTGCCTGGCTGTTTTGCCTTGCACTGCACAAGGACAATGGTTCACAGCAAGAGTTAACAATGACTTGCTGCACATTCAGGTTCAACTCTTCTTTAGCCAAGAGAGAAGAAAGTCTGTAGGATTGAAAACAGAACCAGCTTACCCAGCACATATAAAAGGTACTTTATAATTACGTATTTTAATAAATCTTCCAAATGCTTTGAGAACACAAGCTTCCAAATATTCTTCACAGGTACATACACAAGATTACATATATTATTTTAACTCAGAGCTTATGCTGCCATTCCTTTACAGAAAAGGAACTTACTCCTCAAACATTGACTTTTACCCAAATGCAAGCTACTAAAATAGTTCACCATTAATGCTCATCTTTTTAGAAGCTACCTCATCAAATCAGACAGCTTCCACACCAACCTACTTTAGTAGTTGCAATGGAAAGAGTCTAGATTATCCAGTTTACCTGCTGACCAGGGCAAGAGTCATGCCCAGTATTGTTAATAAGACCTACTGGCCTGTTTTACTATATTACATTAACAAGCTGCAAGTGCATTCCTCTGAACTGTCACACAGTTAAAAAAAAATTCCACATAATTTCAATCTCACTTCACAACAGATAGCAAGTGTTAAAAATATGGAGCCACTGTTCTCCCTATCAAAATTCTTCAGGGTGATGAAGAAGGCATTGACTAAGCTCCTCCCTGCCCATCAATCCTTGCAGCATCAAGTGATCAGCTGGTGGGACACAGCAGGCTGTACCACTTGTGATAAGCAGCCAAAGAACTTAATCACGGCTGAGGCAGAAGTCACCAATACCAAAATAACCCACAGGAATACATAATCTGAAAAGCACTGACCTGTCAGGGTGAACTTGTTTCTCAAAAACAAGCTGGGAAAGCAGCTGAGATGGACTCTGCTGTAACAGTATGAAAGGGTTTCCCACTCTCACTTTCGCAGATACATCTTAGGGAAAAAACCACCAGAATATTTATTATAATACAAACACACTAGCTGAATACACTGACCAACTTTTATTTTAGGAACATAAATTTTAAGGCCCTGAGTCTAAATCACTTTGACTAAATTCACAGAGTTCTAAATTCACATTAGAATGGTAAAATACAGAGTAAATTGCAAGGCATTTGTGATTATGATATGTCTCTCAATCTTGGCAACATTTTGTTGGACATATTACCAAAACAAGTGGAGTAGATTCTTCAGTCTTTTAGTGAGATCTAGGTTCAAACAATTTAGCAACACTACTTCAAACTTTCACCAAAATATGTATTTGTTGTGAGAAGTAGAAAACATGCAGAATTATTTTCTGATGAGTCCCTGGATGTAGATTGGTGAGTCCATGCTCTATCAAAGTCAGTCAGCAAGGGCAGAGGGAACTCACAGGTACACAGGTACTTTTATAAACTAGCAAAACCCTGACCACTACTGCTGGAAAGCATTTGTATCCACTACTGAGTTATGTCAAGTAACTTTGGACACATTCTCCTAAGTTTACCTTTTCCTTTCATCTTCCAATACACTAACATTTTCCCCAAACTCACCCAGCCCTTGAATATTTTTGTGCAATTTTTGGCTTAAGCAGTTAGCCAGTGAGGACTAAATCATGTCCATGCAGAAGTTACAGTTGTCATGGCAGTGATGTGAGCTGAGCCAGCATGTCTACAAACAGATATTTGCCCTTTTATCTTATCCTCTTGGGAAGGTATTCCCTGAAATCAGTACTGTGGTATTTCACCTTAGTGCAGCTCAATTAGTGTCAAATATAGATAAGCATTTTAAAACATAGATAAGTATTTTCACTCCTAGCACAGTGAATTGTTCTGCTCTTCTGACAGCTTTATATGCTGACAGTACATTCCTTTTCATAGACCACCATCATCTGCTGATTCTATTAAAAAATTCTGCCTGGTTACCTCTGCATGGCCTTCTACACACTCTTTTCTTATCCCTGTGGAGCAGCAGGGTGCTTGCTGCCTCTAAGGGAGCTATAAATTATACACTATGCTGATCCACTGGGTGCAAAAATCAATCTTGCCTTATTTGGAGAGTGCCAAGAATTTTTGGATATTAAGGGCTGTTTGTTTTGTCTCCACTGTAAGTGGAATGCAGAGTCTGGGTCGGTAGTCAGCATTTCTGTTCTCATTTTCCCACTGACATCAACTATTCTGATGTGAGCTGAGGGTGGCATAGGTGTTATGAAATTAAAGAAAAAAAAAGGAACAATCAGTTGAAATCAAAAGCATAGGTAGTAGGTACATTTGGCAAGGAATCATTTCTGCACAATTACTTTCCAGAATTAGGCCAGACTACACAGTCTGAATGTCCTCACCTAGGCTCAGCCATCCTAGCAGGAACCCCTTACCCAGCTCTGCATTCAAGCTTCGTAGCACCACAGCAGCCAGCGTAGTGATGTAGTCAAGGAAGGCCTTCACAAAGTTTGTCTGCGTGTTGCTCTCTGGCATGGTTTGGGTATGCTGGTCAAGAGTTCTCAGCAGGAGCTGTGTTTGGTTCCAAACCAGGTGCTTCTCCAGCTCTGCTGGTTTGAGAGAGCTCTGCTCCACCAAGGTGCCAAGCAGATTCCCTTTACAGTCTGGTTTAAGAGAACATCCAAGATTCAAGGATTAAGTGTCAAGAAGAAAAGAGGCAGTGGGATGGGGGAGAAAGAAATGCTTTAGCTTTACTTGCTCTCTGCAATTATAGATCTCAGTACAAGCATTTTAATTTAATGGAAAGCAAGGGGAATTTTTACTATAAGCATTATAATTCAACTAAAAGCAAGAGAATTTTTCACAGCAGAATGAAACTATAGTTCATCTAAATTAGTAACCACAGCTCTGACAATTTAGAACTATATTAAGGCAGACCTAAAATCTATCTAGTTCTGTGTCATTAACATTTATTCTAAAACACAGGTGCTGACCAATCCTTGAGCTCCATAACACTTAGCTCTTAGAGCTCTCCTAAATTTTTGCTCATTAAATATTTTAAGAACACAAAAAAGCCGTTTAGAAATTTGGTGACTAGAACAAAAACACCGGTGCTGTATAATGAAGAGAGCTGTAAGACAAAGCAACTGTGGAAAACATGACAGTTTTATGACAGTTTTATGACAGTCCTATGAAAATTGGAAGGTATTATGATATTACAAAGGTTTTAAGTTTATCTCCATTTTGTTATTTAAAAAAGAGAGAAAAAAGCAAGAGTAAGAATAATTATTTATAAAGTACCATGTTAAAATACACTTAAAAGAATTCCTTGCTAGGACTGCATAGAAATAGGACAAATAATGTCTCTAACAAGTTCAGAATTTTAGCTGTGAAAGCAAATATAAGAATTACAGATAAATTTTACTCTTTGCATTCATGATTTTTAAAATATATATTCGTGCATATGTCAAATAGCATTACTACTGGATTTATTGCTGTCTGGAAAGGCCAAAGCAAAAATTTAGATCCATATATCAATCAGTCTTTATGTTCATAAAAATAACTCACCCAAAGAAAGTTCAACAAATGTCAGTGCATTTAGGATAAGATCCACGTTTTGTGATAAAACAATTTCATTAGTAATACTTTCTTCAGTCAAGGCGGGGTAGCAAGCTTGCAGAAGGTCTACAATACTGCATCGAAAATGACTTCCTATTTTCTCATCTGACACCTCTACAAAGAGGGAGAAAGAAACAGCAACTATAACAAAGACACAAGTATTTTCGCACAGGAGACCCACAAAACCAGAAGGGTGTTATAATACAAAAAACCAGACCATTTCAGATGATTCAGAATTGAGCTCTGGTCAGGTCCCCCTCGCCTTTTTTGTTATAAATAGTAAGCTAAAAAATGGGAAGTCCAAATTTACATAGTAACAGAAGACAAGAGTTTGCTTTAAGCACATTTCAACAGAAAGCCTTATCAGCAAAGCATAGTACCTGGTCTGGATTGACCTTGTGATGTGCAGGAATAGTTGAGAATTTTACTTATTTGCTGGAGAACTGCTGGAAAACCTTTTATACCTTCAGAGTGCAGTAAAACAAAGTCAGGTCGGTGGCCTGGAACAGTCATGGTACAAAGGGAGACAAAATCAAAGTTAGGAGTGGAAAAAAGAGACACTAATGTGAAAGTACAAAATGAGACTTAATTAAGACTTGGGTGTTAGCACCAACAACACAGCATACAGAGGCACTTTCATTTATCAGCCCATGCTGATATACACAAAAATCAAAAGCCTACCCCTAGTTTCAAGGCTGTTGTAGAGTCTTCTTTCTGCTGTCTCCAGAAGCTGTTTGCATGTCTTCCAGAGATGGCACTGAGTACAAGCTAGGTCAAATGCTGCCATTGCTGAAGGACTGAGATCCTCAAGGACTTCTCGCAGAGGATCAGTATGCTCCAGTTGGATGTTCCTGATCCAGAAGTTTTCTTGAAGAGTAGGGGCAAGACTTCCAGAAGTTGCAAGCAATTTATCAGTAACATCCGAGATGGAATAAAATACCATACCTACATGTGTCATCAAAAACAATCACTGGTTAACATCATAATTAGATCAGATCCTGTAATGGGTAACTATTTTTTAATCCTTATAGAAAATAATTCTATAGGTGGTCTGCTTCATGGACCAATCAATTACTGTAGCATAGATGCAACTAATTGGGCATCAACAGAAAATTTTCAGCCTTCATAGTCTAACTCAAAACCCACCACTTACCCTTCTGAACAAACACTACACTCTTTTTTATAGTATTCAAGTTGCTTTTTCATATTTTTCAGCTCTCCCCCATCCTTTGTGAGAACTCAAAAAGCCCAGTCCTTACCAGCTGCTGCTGCATTCCCAATAGCTTGCAGTGTTGAACGACCACTGCCAGATTTCCTGATGCCTCCAGTGCCATCTGATGCTTGATTCTCAATAATGTGCTCCACTCTTGCCATTTCTCGTACTGCCTCTTGGTAACGCTCCATGAAAACCAACTCACCATAGCAAGGGGAAGTCTCCAGATTAAACATCAAAGCCACCTTTCAAAAGTAACAACAGATATAATTACAGAGCATGTCAAATGAAGTTTTCAAAGGTCAAAAAACTTGCAGGGGGGCTTTAGAGGAGACAAAGGAATAAAATAAATATTTTAACTGAAAAACATCCCCAGACACAACAGGCTGAAGTGGTGGGGTTTTCTCCTACAGTTTTAAGTGTCTGAAAATAAAAAGCCCTCAGAGATGTTTTTCAAAAATTATTATAAAGCTTACATATTATTTGCTGCAGAACTAGGACTGAATTAATTTTTATAACCCACACATTTCTGAATGACTTTTCACAATTTCAATACACTATGTAATGAGAGACAGCTATCAAGTTTGCCTCCAAAGGAGACTATTTCAAATGATTCTTATTTAGCAAGGAGTATTGTCTCAAAATTTAGACACAGAGTAGCTAAGCAGAGATATGCAAGTTCCTATTACGGAAACCAACAACAGAACACAAACCAAGCTTGAATTCTTTATCATTGGTGATACTGAAAATCAAGGCAACGAAGCAAAACAAAATGCTCCTTTGGCCCTGTAAGCAGGGAAAAGATTAAGTGGCATGCCTGGAATCGAAGAGAACTAATTGACTGAGTAGTAACATGATGTTAATGCAATGTTTTAAGTGATATGAAGTGCTCAAATATGGCTATCTGAAACTCAGTCAGGTCACAGCTTTTTACAGAAGATCCACTCATTGATGCACCTCAAGATTTTTTTTTTCAGAGCATCAGCTCAAAAGCCACAGAGAAAGGTATGCACAGCTGTGAGGGAGCAAAGAATCATAAAGATGCAGACTGTCAATTTTCAAGTCTTTCTGCCTGTTTTCAATATCACAAATTTAGTCTCAAAATATACCTCCTTCAAATGAAAGTAATCACTGCTTTGGGTAAGGAACACCTTTGTATGTTTCTGCCAGGGTTACAAGTGGAAGAGTGTCATGGTTTTGAAAAACTAATTAAATAAAGCAGTTCATATGCTGTTTCCTCATGAGACTTCACATGAGCTCTCTGTGTTCTTCAGTCAGCTGAAACACTATGCCTGACTAGCTCTCATCAAACGTTTGCATGCTTTGAGAACCCAGGTGTAGAGAAAGCATTTTTACATAAGAAGGCAGAAAAAAAGCCCTGCATCCATGGGATGTTGGTTTGGAATATCTTTGTTCCTTCCACTTGCTTCTACTTCTGAAGTGAGTCTTTCACTTGGAAGCCCTATATTTTCTAAACGCAGAAAAAGCAGGAATTTAATTCAAAACCTGAAATACATATATCTTATTTACCTGGTGAGCTTCCACAAAGTTTCCTCTCAAAACACAAGAAACCAGCAGTGATTCTGGGGGGGAAAGCATCATAGGAATGAGGGAGTTCTGCTGATGTGGTCTTGCCCTGCTTTCCAATTTATTCAAGCCAGACACACTACTGGTACTTCCCTCTGCAAGACAGAATTAATCAGTATACTATTAGGGAAAACATATTTCACCAAATAACAGCCAGCTATCAGACAACATAATTTCACATAATTTAACACAAAAACACAGGAGCAGAGTTGCAAGTAAGTTTTAGGACAAAGAAGTCAACATAAACATCCCAATAAAAATTCTCATAACATTTCACAATTTGGTCAGAATTTGCAGTTTGGATCTCATCCCCATGTAACACTTTTCAGCAGCTACATGACATGCACACAGTGCTAGGCACTGGTTCAATATGGTTAAAGGGAGAAGTCTAAAGTATCTGAGCTATTAGATCAGTCCAGCATGTCTAAGCATGTCTTAGCTTACATGATGATCAGTTCATTAGCTTTTTTGATGGTTTGCAGAACACTACATTGCTTGCATGCTGTTTCCTGCAAGCCAAAGATATCAAGAAAAATCCAGTTCTATTATTCCAGAAGAAGACACATGTGCTATTCTGACTAGAAAACAGTCATCCAAAAATGGGAGCTTTGAGAAGCGAAAAGATATAATTCCGTACTGGACACAGCAGTAATTCGCATTAACTAGTCAAGCAAATTCTTCATCATGCTCATTGAAAAGACAAAGAAATAATACTTTTGTGGCTTAATACCTGAGGTACTGGTGCTTAGCTCACTATTTGTGCTTTCTAATGATGGACTGGAAGTTCCCTCTTTCCCATCTAAAATGGAAACAAATCAAAACCAGCACATTAAATGCACTTTTACTAGACAAGGTAATTAAAAGTTACTGCAAATAACAGATTAGGCAACCTCAAGGGATTTTTAAGAGTATCTCATAAATGAGCCACCACTGATATCTATGATAACTGCAAAAGCTGCTGACTTGAAGAAAATGCTATACTATGTTGGGGTGGCCCATCAGTGACTCATGTCAGATACTTTGAAGCTTCTTATTTTGGAACATGCCACTCCAAAACCAGACATGCCTTTCAAAGGGTAAATAGAAAAAAGGTGAGGAATACAACTTTCTCCTAAGGCTGCCAATTTATGCCACAGATTCCTGTTAATTCACATCCTAGATAATAATGCAACAGGAATAAAAATAAACCAAACAGTCATAGGACATGGTGGAGAAAGGGAAAAATTAGTACTGTAGTTGAAGTTCTCCCCTGCCCCAAATCAGACTATGTACAGAAGAAGTTATTTGTGTGGGTGAGCTTTAGAAAACAACCTCAATCCAAGTGGAACTGGCCTAAGACACTTCAAACCACTTAGAAAACTAAAGGAAATAAATCTCGTTCTCTACTCCTAGGCCATGAAATCTACTTGCATTCAGCTATGAGCTCAGCAAAATTATGCACATTTCAGAAGTGTCTTCTCCGAGTCACTTTTTCAACCCACCTGTCTTGTACCTCCGATATCTACTTCGTTTCTTAAAGCTGGAGCGCCTGATTAAAGAGCAATATCTCCTGGAGGCTGCAAGCTGATGTTCTGTTAAATATTTAAACAAAAACATTACCAAATAGCTTTATAGAGGGAGACTTGACAAACAGTTGAACACAAGTTTGGAAACTTGCAATATTTAAGGTCCAGACTGTGAAGTCTTTCTTGGGACATAGAGCTTACATGGTCTGAGACACACAATAAAGTACACGTTACAAGAGAAAATCTCATAGCAGCAGGGCTAACAGGTCATGGAGAAGGATGGGAAACAGGTTCCTGACTGTGTTATTCCAGCTACTTCAACAATCATCCAGAATAATACAACTTCCTCTGACACATGTTCCTAACATGTTTCCAGACAAGGCTCAACCAACACTGTCCGTGAACAAGCTGAGACTATTTGGCTTGCACTGCAACCAACACCACCATGTCCTTCATATCATTGCAGTGGGACTTATGACAAAGGGGTGGGACAAAGGCAAACAGAAGCTGTACATCCACAAAGGGGAGGGAAAAGAGAAAAAGATCCAAATTTTCTGATTAGAATAGAGATCACTTATACTGGAAAATGGTGCAAGAACTAGGTGGTCTCCAAGCAGGTCATTGTCCTAGTATCTGCCAAAATGCGCTCCCTCAGTAAGACGCTCACAGAATATAGTCCTGAGATCACTGTCTGGACGGCTGTGCCAAATACAAAGCCTACCTGCATTTCTGTTACTCATCACCACCTTGTATCGCCAGTGAGCTTCAGAAAGGTATTTGGAAAACTGTAACACGCGACTTCCAAAGGCATCTCTGCTTGCAGAAAGATTCAAGCACTCAACAAGCTCCAGCTCTTCACGAAGCACATTACTGGAGTCCCATGGGAGAGAACTCTGAATTTCTTCCAGGTGGTTGAGCAGCAATGTGAGAAAGGCCTCCATGGCTACATCATCCACTAAAAATCCAGTAACACCACTGGTGAAGTGTTTCAGATCCAGGTAGCTTGGCTTAGAGGTTGCACAGCTTTTGCCATCTGACACGGACTCACAGAGATCTCGGGTATCTGTGTGAACTGTTTGTGCAGCCAGCAGATGCTTCTCTGGGTTTTTTTCAGCCTCTGTTAGGAGTTGTAGACTTTGCGAAGTGGAAGATCGCCGGCTGGCACTGCCTTCTGCACTCAGAGTAGCACTCTTTTTGTCAAGGTCTTCATCCTCTGCATAGTCCTCAGGCAGTGGAGTCTCAGTATAGAGGTCATTATAAGAAACAAAAAGCAAGGAGAAAATATTCTCCAAAACCTCCAGGCGTAGAGGAACAGGAACACTCCTTAAGAACTGCTGACACTTCACAATGTACTGAGGAAATACTGAAGAGCAATCTGTACAATTAAAAACAAAAGTACAGAATGTTTACTACATTTTTCAGGGATTCCTTGTTCCAACTTTTGCCTTTTGAGAAAATCCCAGAAGAGAGAAGAAGCCCTGTGGCTCACATCCAATCATTCCTCCAAAAACCAAATATACGTCCAATATTTTACATTTAGAAAGGTAGTGTGCCTCCTCCCTCTGAGCAATGCCAATTATCACTTTGTTCAATGAGGTATAAATTCAGATTACATCCATTCTAGCCATTAAATCAGTTTCAGCTCTGGGAAATCATAACCTCTTACAAAATTATCTGTCATTATTATCCTATATCAGTTTCTTTTAGCACTATGTTTTTTGTACAATTACGTTAAATGTTTTAAAACAACGCCGGTAGCTTATTCACTTATATTATTACTAAAGATAACAACACCTTGAAGAAGTAGCATTGTACTTGCTTGCAAAGCATCCACAGCCCACTGAATACAATATGTACACAGGGTGCAACATTGTCCCAATACTAAGTGATAATTCAGAGCTCAGCAATTGGATGGAGAAGCACACATTACTGAACCTGAGAAAGAAGGCCAATCACCTGCTGGTTCTCCAAAAGTTGCATCCTCAGGGATATCACCAAGAAGGCTGTGTGCACAATCCTTGCACTTAACATGCCTGTGTGCATTCACACAGAGAGCATAGATTGCATACTTCATGGCACAGAAGGCTTGGAAGAGTGCCAGGTTGCGCTGCTGACTCAGGCTGTTAGGGAGTGTGGCTGCTGTGGAGGGAAAACAGGGTGGTGAGGGGATAGGAGGTAAACAAGGAAACAAGTTCATTTTCTCCTGCAGATCCTGCACAGCAACATTTATCCAGTCTTACTTCCCTAGTGCTCTTTTTGATCAGCTTTGATCTATCTCACTGTTACTTTTGGAAAAAAAGCCCAAACAATCCAACCCACAACAGATGGGCACAGAAAAGTCAGGTCTGGATCCCCTTCTAGAAAGCAAATTTTCTGTGAACTTGTGTCAAATGACCTGGCTACAGCATAGAATGGCCAAAATCCCTCACAATGACTCCTTTAGCAGTGTGTGGTTAAGCTGTACTGCAGCATTTACAACAGAGGGGCAAATCCCGTTTCAAATGAGCATCTTAGAATTCTGTACACAGTAGATGAGTAGGGAAACAGTGTAGACAGGCTATGACCGTAGTGAGAATAGAATACAAATCTTCAGATTTGTACTAATAAATAGATATCGTGGTTGATCCACAGTGGTTGACACAATAGATCAAATACAATCAGTAACTGATTAAAGAAGAAGTACGGTCCCCACAGTTTCCTTCACACATTTATGATAAAGACAAACTAGGGAAGTATTGCACCCACTTCTCTTCCCCTTTGGTTTTTTTTCTGAGGAAAGGTATCACATGCCAGGGACAGGATCCCTTCTTAGTACAACAGAACAGGGGAGTTGCAAATCGTAAAAATCACATTATCACCATCCTTTTCACCCAGGAACACAATATAGTGTCATATATTCTGTTATGCTGAGTTTAGATGAATTATCCATCTACTGTAAAAAGGTTAGAAGAACCCAACCACAAAGAAAGAAACAAAAAGCCCTGACAACCACACACAGAGTTAAATTAGTGCTTGGAATCCACTGCCCTGTATGTTTATACAAGTGATAGATTGTCCCTTTGCTGTCATGCAGGAAAAGCATTAGCTAAGTTGTTTTTTTTTTTAAACAAAGCACTGGTACAAAGCACGATGTACTGACAATGTCTACATCCAAATTCTGGAACTAAACAGAATTACCTAACCTAAAATCTGTTTCAGCACTGTCCTCCACAAAGTTTGAGCAAGATTGCAAAGAAAAGCACTAGTCTGAACACTTCTGAAAACTACAGAGCAGCCAAAGCAAAAGGACTGAGAGCACAACAGTTGGAAACAGTTATACCCTATCACTGCCACTCTAAACAGTGACAGTGATGGAAAATATAATGTAGACAGCAGACAGAACTGAGGACACATCTAAGTAGGACTCCTTGCAGAACGCACACAGCCACTGAAATTCTACTGTTGCCCAGAAGCTCTACACTAATATGTAAACACCCAAACAGCTCTCAATACCACAGTCTTAAGAGGACTTCAGGCAGGTAAAGCCAGAGATTTGATAAATACAATCCTCTGGAAAAGAGTAAGAGCTGGAGATGCTATAAGACAGACAGTGGTAATCAAAAGTACATTTGATACACTTTTGCCTCACACGTGGATAAACTTGGATGCAGTGAGTCTGTGTCAGTATTGGTACCTAAACCAATCCTTTTCCACATACCAATACTGAAGAACAATCCTCTGACTAATAGCACCGTTTTTCCTATGCCAGAAATACTAACACCTTCTTGAATACTGTAGCTCATGAGGAAATTGCTGCTCACCATGACTGATCAAAACCAGTGTTATTCATAGCCTGAACTCAACTGTTTACCAGTACCACTACTCTGGTTTCACTACTGCAGCTGACAGAAAGGTACTAAAGAGAAGGGGAAGAGGGGGAAGCGTGTGGGATGATGGGAGGAGAAGGCCTGTTAACACTACTACATTTGACAAAACAAAAGTTTATGACTCCTCTCTTCCTTTTAAGGCTCAAAGTAGATTATTTTAAAGGAGATTCTATTAAGCTGTGTTTATAGAATCATCTGAATTCTGAAATAATTACTGTATTGAAAAGAGAAGGAGGACTTGTCTTCCATTAATTATTTCCATAAAATAATGAAAAACATGAAAAACAAGAAGAGAAACTGCAGCTCGAGTTTTTTGCTACAGTCATGCAGCTCCCAGAAGATATGATGGGACTGCCTCTTCCTGTTTTTGAAAGGCTTTGACAGAATTTAAGCAGAAAATAATTAAAAGGTAAGAACTGATTAGAAAAACCCCACAACACCAGCAACAACAAAACAATTCCAGAAAGTGGGACATTGAAAATAAGGATCTATATAGTCTCAATTCCTACATCTTTTAAGATTATTCAAGACAAGTGTCATGATAACTTTAACACCAAAACCTGTAAAAGTAGGAATAGAAACCAACATCACAACAGCATGATATGGAAGGAGAAAAACCTGCTTCTCACTAGGTAATCCTAAAAAACCTGTGCAAGATCCATCACTGAGAGCTCTCCATACAACTCAGGTTGAAATTACACATCCAAATTCACAAATGTGAAAGAATATTCAGAAAAGAAATATTGCAGCTTCTTAGGTTCTGGTACATGCAGGAAAATAGAGCTTCTGTATCATTATTAAGAGGGTCTAACAGAAAATAGCTTTAAAATTGCAGCAGCTGAATCTGGACACAGGCTGCAATCAAGAGTGTCCAAAGAGAGTCACTTGTAAGGGATCTCATGTGTTTAGTAGTTAGAGGTATTTTAGGCACCCAACTGGAACATGTGAAGATGAGACAAGTGAGGCAGCAGTGATTTAAACACAGGTTGTATGTAGCTAAGTCTTATTGATTTAAATACTGAATTTAAATTTGCTAAGAGTTAATATTAGAATTTAAAAAACTCACTTTTTAGCTCTTTCAAAACTGAAAATGTTGTAGTACAAGATATTGTCAATTTCATCTGGTTTTGCTCTTTGATTTTCAATTAAAGTGCACTGAAATACAAACCATACACTTCCTTTTCAAACTAAAGATATTACATATCAGAAGTTACAATGAGCAGCATATATCATGAGCATGTGCAAAATCTTGTTACCATCCTGAAAAAGGTCTTTCAGAGATCTGTCCTTGTGAGATCAAAGAGATGTCACAACTCCTTCTTGAAAGACAATTTACTCCCCAAAAGGTTTCTAAAATAATTTCCACATGCTCTCTAGATTTCTTCCACAAAACAGCTGGTAACTGGTATCTTGCACAATTACAGAAGCAGATCAAGAGAACAAATCCTGGCAGAAGTATACTGAACATACACACATGCTCAATGGACTGTGAGTTTTCTTTCTTCTCACAACCCTACACATTTACCCTGCATCTGTTGGTCTCTAGCAGGAACTTTTTGAAGAAGCTCAATAACATCATCTTCATTCAGTGCCAGAAGATTGGTGAGATGATGCAGAGAATACACTGCAGTGTGGCAATCCAGACTGTGCAAGTGTTGCAACAGAACCTTCCTTGGGACAGTAACACTGCAAGAGAGAACAGAGAGGTGGCAGATTTAAATCTCAGCCAAGTTTAAAGATGTAACTCCCACTCTAATTCGGACTGAACCAAACTACTGCAATTAAAAAGAAAACCAAAGAGCATAACTGCAGCCTATGAGAATTTTCGAGAGTTTGTATGTACAGTCACTATTAGCTGATTAGCCAAGAAAATAATACCTTCTCTATTTGCATGCATAAGCTGACTTAACAGGTAGATTTGACAACACACTTTGGAAAAAGTCCTTCTGATCATTTACCTGTTTTGCTGCATGCACCATTCAAGAACTTCCACGTGAGCCCACAGCCCATCACAAAAATCTTTTAATACTGAATCATTGCACAGATCCTAAATGGAAAGACAAATAAAAGAATCTCTTTACAACAAATCCCTCAGTCAGACAGCAGAACCAAGCCTGTGCCACATATGAATGTTTGCAAGACTTCTTTACCTAGATAATAAGTTTCAAATACAGAAAATTGCCAGATTTGTTACAAAGCCAGGAAAGGAGGGCTTTCTGACAGAACATAAAAGTCAGTCAGCCTCCCCTTGACACATCTACAGACCATGGAAAGGTGGCTGCATCTCTTTTCAAGAGTAGCTTAAAAATGCAAATTAATGCTTAGTAACAGCCTAAAGCTAATCTCTAGAACTAATCATGTACTAGAAAGACGACATACTGGGCAGCAGATGGTTATTCTCCTTTCCCATGTGGCTTTTCTACTACAGATGACTGCCTGCTAAAATCAGATCTAAGAGTTTAACTTTGCAGAAGCTACTGAATAGACTTTTGGTGTATTACCAACAGATAGTAACTCCCTGAAGGCAATACCACCTTAGTCTGCACTGTGACCCAGCTGTACACGGCTCCTTGTCTCCCCACCTCTGACATCTAAGCCAGCCAGCAGGCATCATCTGAAGTGCAATGACATCTTCAGAGGTGGAACTCTGTCTCTGTTGGCCAGATGAAGAGTGCCCCCAAACAAGGTGGATCTTTCGCTCTTGTCATTTATCATTTTTCTTTGAGAATGAGTATTGGGAATTTCTAAACTACCCTGTTGTTGAACTCAGGCCTGAATTAATCATTACCCAGAGATGACTCACTGGAGGAAATTACATGAAAGAAAGATGCCCCAGCTCTTTCCAAAACTAATTAACAACCATTGCTGTCTTTTCTCTCATGTTAACAGCAGAGGCTGTTTATGAGTTTATGCAAGAGAAACTTGCACAGTCTCCTTTGCAGTCACACTCCCTTCACAGCCTAGGAATAAGAAAAAAGGCAAGTGTCCCATAATGTTACCTACATACAACTGTAATATGTTAGCTTTTAAGTTCCATTTTGAGGAAGACTGGCATTCTCAGCAAAAACTCCCTGGTTTTACTTGTTTTTGCAAACAAATTGCACTATCTGGACTCAGACTGGGATTCTGACACTTGCTTTCTGCTGATTTACCTGAGTTTTGTGTAGAGTCCATAGCAATGCTTTTGCTGATTCCAAGCTTTGACAATGAGTCCATCCTAACAACACCAAGAGGCGGCTAAGAGGGTTGAATTCTCTCCTCAACAAGCTCTTCAGGCCCGAGTAGTCTTCTCTTTTTAGTAAAGCTAATGCAGTCACCTAGAAAATAAAAGGAAGAAGCATTCATTTTTCCAAAATGTGGAGACCCATAATGCCTGGCAGAGTGTAAGCAAGTAGCCATTTCAATATTAGCTTCACTAAAATAGTGAAGTTCTGCATCTGGAACTTCTGGATAAACTTATATTGTCCAAGCCATCAGGATACTGATGTCTCAGGGAAAAAACCCATCATTTCAAATGTTTGCTACAGAGCCAACTCAAATCCCACTCTTTCCATTATCTTTGTATTCCTTTTACTGATTATGTCTCTGCCAAGGGCATCATGTAAAAGACTTCTAAAAGCACATTACATAAAAGTTGAAATATATTTAAGTTTAAAAACACACTTTAAGAGTGACCATCTGCCTGTATTCTATTTCTTCTATGTAAAAAACATAGCACACAAGCATAAACATCAATTAATTCATAACAGACTATTTTCACCGTAACTTTTACCATACAAAGTAGTCTCACTGCCCCAAGTCTACCAGCATCAGAAAGCAACATGTTCAAGGTCATGAGGTAACTGATGTATCCAACACAATCACAAGCAGAAAATGACATTTCTTAAACTCTGAAGATTTAATCTTCAGTCTGCATGCAATGAGCTTTTCCAAAAATCTCACCAGCAGTTTTATGTTCATTGCACTGCTGCAAGTAGGGGTGTTATCATCGTTACCTCCTTGCTCCTATTAGTCATCACCCCTAGCAAACACTACTTGAATACAAAATGCTTCTGTGCACCACCAAGATATGTTCAACACACAACTGACTTTAGCCTCCATTCGGTTTCCCTGCTAATGATTTTATGGCTGTACCAGAATCTGTTCCAGAAAGTGCTTGCTGCTGCTCAAGCAGTAGAAATAGGCTGTCTTCCAAGAAGGACCTTCTTTGGGATCTGAGAACAAACTCATCACAGTTCTCTCTGTATCCAGCTGCTCAGATGAACCTAAAAACATCACAAGGTTACCTTCCAGTACTGAGGGGTACCTTTGAGAGAAGCGTAATTGCTATTAATTTAAACTCAGAACACTCAACATCTCCTCAAGCAGTAACCAGATGTTACATGTTACCAGCTAAGACTCTTGGAATCGTTACTGGGTAACAGGAAGGCCAAGCAAAGAAATTTGACAGAGGTCAGACAGAAAACCAGAAAAACTGTATCGACAATCATTAACACAGCTAAAGTCTGTTCAGTACACAGGTCGTTTGCATCAGCTCAGGTCACACTGCCTGACTTTCTTTAGCCATGCACACCTCACCTGTGAGTTGCATGAATTCTCACTTGTGCTCGAGACACTGTGCTACTTTGCAGGGCCTTAGCAAAGACTTGTCCAGCACTGGAACTTCTCAGATCTGTGCAGTCAGACCCAAACTACTCCCAATGAGAGTGAAGGTATGTGGATCTCCATTTGTCCTTCCCCACGAGGAAGCACTAGCTGTAGTTATCAGAATTTCTAGAGTCTACCACACCAGCCTGAGCTTCCCTTCAGCAATCCCCGAGTGAAGGGAGAACTGAGGATACCAACACCACGAACTTACACCTCAGTGAGCAGAGGTGAGAAAAAGAGGGCAGGCATTCTAGCTTTTCCCTCCTTGCCACTTTTACTGACAAGGTCATGGGCATCATTTGACATTTAGCTTCAGCTGAGAGCCTCACAGAATCACAGAATATGCTCAGCTGGAAAGGACCCATCAGGATCATTGAGTTATAACCAAATGTACCAGTCACAGGGAGCGAGACAAAGGCTGTGAAGCCATGGTTGGTACAAAACCAACAGCTGGACTCTGGCAATCAGAGAGCAGGCAACCAAAGTGCATCTTCTCTCCTGCTGGGGTATCAGCCCACACCAGAGTTCCTTCCACTTTCAGAAGTTTTATTTTCCAGTATTACAGGGCTTGAATATTTTGGGATTACTGAGGTGACTGAACTGTTACTGGCCAGAAATAGAACATACTCCAAGACAGAAGGCCCTGAGTTGGAGGTGAACAAATAAAAACTATAAATATGGAGTGTCAAACTTCTAGTTACAAGCAAGATTTTCATCAAGAGAAATTCCAAGCAGATTAAAATAGAGCACAAGGGGTGGTAAAGGAAGTAATCACAAAACACAGCACCAACTGTAGAAATGTAAGGCAGAGAACCAGTGTTCCTATACCAATTCCCTCCTTTAAGGACCATTTTAGCATCATCTTTCCAAAGACCCCATGGTTTTTTAAGGCACCTTGGCAAGAACATTGCCTGACTTCTTGACTACTTGTCCTTCTAATGCCTTAACCATTTTGTTAAACAGATTAGTACAAAGCAAAAAGTGAAACAAACCTTTTTGTATTGATTTTGACAACAAAAACTTTTCTCTTGTTCTTTCTGTGAGAAAACTGCTATAGAGGCTTAGCAGGCCATGACTCTGTTTCCTCAGCATACAGTTTAGCAGCTTCTCTTCTCTCAGTGGGCTCCCCTCAGCCCAGCATACATCCAAGAGCTCCCTGAATAGGTGCTTTATCTCATCTGCTTGATGCTCCACCTCAAAAGTCACTACACTGAGAGCAGCATAAATCGTATCTACTAGTTCTCTTTGATCTAGTTCAGCTGAAAGCTTAAAACTGCTCTGAAGGCTCTGCAGAGATTTCAAGGAGTCACAAAGAAACTCCACAAAGATGTTCTGTAGAGAGCGATATTGCTGGGGTGAGGAGCCGGGTGTTCCTTGTTCCCCCTGGAAGAACTCCAGCAGGGCTTTTGCCCTCTGGGGAGCCCGCAGCAAAAGCTTCCGGAGAGCTGAAACAACATCCAAACTGAACTTGTGAGAACAGTCATCTCTTCTTTTGCTGTCTGTGATATGCTTGCTCTGCATGCACTCAAATGCTTCAAACAGTTCCTGGCAGAGAAATAATAAGAGTAAACCTTTTAGATTCCATTAATATATTAAATGAATTATTTAAAAAAAAATAGAAGAGACTTGAAAGCAATAAATTAATTTGGAAACACCATACCACCTAAGAAATCCATTAATAATGGTCCACCCTGTTCACCATCTTTCGTAGAAGAGTGGATATGCCTGAATATGTAACAAACTACAGAGAATCCTGAAAAACACAAATACGCTATAAGGACCATCCATGTACAAGCAAGGAACCATAGCTGTCCTTACAGGATGGCTGAAGCACTGCCATATTCTACCTCTAAGCAATATCCTAATGTAACTGTATCTTCATAGGTCACGAAAAGCATAATGATTAGTGGGGCTTTTTTTATCCTATTTTTCCAGATTTGTACCATCTATCTACCAACTATATCCTCATCAATTTTTCAAATATGATTAAAACTGGTCAACAGATTCAGACATCATATCTTAAGTCTTTTTCTTAAGCAACAATAATTTCTCTACCTATCAGAAGCAAACCTACAATTTCAGAACTGGGAAGGGGAAAACAAACAAACAAACAAACAATCCCAATTAGCCCACCCAATAAGAGTTGGGAAGATGAGGGACAAGCCAGTTGAATAGCACTCAGCACTTCTGGCACTCCTGGAATTATATGAGTGCTGCCTTTGGCTCAAAGAGACACCTCAGAGATTACACGGGTGAGAGGTGGTTGGTGTGCACACAGAATGAGAACAGAAAGCAAGTCCATAATACCCTTTTTAAAAAAATATTATTTGCTGGATCAAAGTGTAACTCTACCTACCAACATGCCTCTGACAGAAATTGTGACAAAGTTATGAGACTGTTGAATCTCATGTTTCTGTGCAACATTGGTGGACAATGGTGGAATCATTCATGACCTCAGAGGTGAGATAGTAACATGCACAGACTTCATTATTCATTAACAGACTTCAGGCAGATTAACTTTAATCAACATTCAAATTTACCTTGCTTGTTTTCCTCCCGTAATTGCTAGCTCTGTGGTTAGTGAAAGACACAACTTTTCCCAAGCTGAAATAGCCCCTGAATATATTAACTTTTCATTTTTCCCTTTAAAAAATAACAAACCATAAAGAGTATCTTTAAGGAGTTAGAATCTATAGGACTAGAAGCAACATCTTAAGACATTTCACACATCATGTCAGATCCAAATCTGTTGTAACTAACATCAAATTAGGACAGTTCTACAGTTAGTAACTTTCCTGATATTCTACTTGATACTTGCTTTTGATATAAATCCATCTTTGCATATTCCACATACTTCTCCAATAAATCAGCCTGCATCTTTTAACTAATAATGGAAAATGGATCCTGGACCTCAAAATAGACATCGTACCAAGCCCTAGGCAATGTCAGCAGTAATAGCAGAGTACCCAAAAACTTCCAGAAAGGGGGAAAAGAGGTGCATAGGAGATGAAAATTAAGATCTCTGAAGAAAGAAAAAGAAAATACACATACTTTTAAAATGTGCTTAGTGAGTATAGTATATTTTGGCTCATAGCAGGTTGTGGTTTATGATTATTACAGGTGTCTATGGATTGAAGACTGTGGCAAGCAGCTGCAGTCAGGACTGAAGTGTGTTAGAAACAGCACGTAGAAAAACCTGTTCCTTGCCTGCCTGCAGCCTCCACTCTAGCCAGAGAAATCACTTGCAGGCACATTGGATTAACTTCACAAAGGGATCTGAATTACACTCTCTTTCAGTTGCCTAGAAGATTAATAACACATTAACATCTCAGGCAGTTAGCAGGAAGCATTAACTTCGATCTGATGAAGCTGGGCATGCTGCAGAACAAGAAGAAATAGGGCATAGAAGTAGCTCACCTTTAGGACTTCCTCAGAGACATCTTTCTGTAGTTCTTCCAAGAACAATAAAAATTCAGTTTCTCTCTGAAGAGCAACTGGAACTGTTTCCTGAAACCATATAAGAATGGCAAATACATTAGTCAATAAAACTTTTATTTACATCATCATATGAACATAATCATAGCTATTTCACTAACACTTTGAGGCAGACTGAAATATCTCTCTGAAGTAATCTAATCCTCAATTAAAGGCTATTCCAATCAGGTTTTGCTCTCACCAGCTGATTTTATTTATCCATACATTTGGAAACAGAGACCTTGTCAAGAAATCACAAAATCATTGATTTCTCAGAATGTAAAGAAAAAACGCAAGTGTAGTAGTGCCAAGGACAAATAACTTTAAAAAAGAAGTATGCACATCCCTCACCATCTAAAGCTTATAAAGAATTGTCAGGTGCCCGAGCTATTTCATCTTTAATGTAAGAGAGGTGCTACAGAAATGCAGAAGTTGATACACTCATGATTTTCATTTATATGAACGTGAAAAGCTAAAATATTAACTTCTAACATCTTTTTAAAAAGCCCTTCTTTTTTCTCTTCAGTGTGAATATTACAGTTCTTTCTTGATAAATTTGTTAAATGCAAAGGCAGTGCATGTCTCCAGATACCTTGAGAACTTAATTCCATGAAATATGAGAAAGCCTACATTTAAATAAGCAACTAGAGAGACATTCTGCACTTGGAAGTCAGAGCTATAAGATGCATTTGGAAGTCATCAAGATGTTTCTGTACCTGATTCCTGGCAAGCCATTTTTCCAGCACAAGAAGCCAAAGCCATGCAGCTCTCCATGGGCTAGAATTCTGTCCCCATCTACAAAAGCAAGAGGCATATACAGGTAATTATACAAGGTTGTCTCCATCTCCAAGATCCAGGAAAATACTGCCAGAGATCATTTTGATTTTGTATTTCTTTGAGTAAGCTAAAAACAAAGACAAGTAAGTAGCCAAAGACAAAGGAAAAAAATGCAGAGAAACCAGAATATTTGTGTTCTTGCACATCGATTCACTGATTTCTGCTCTGCAAATAACTGCTTTTAGATTGGCCAAATACTACTGGTATAGTTCCTCAAAACAAAGAACTCTAGTTCTGTTCCAAAGTTCAGTCTGTATAGCTCTCTGAGCAGTTCAACAGATTTCGTTGAAATGTGACACTTGCTCAACACCGCTATTTCCTGTTCTGCCTATTTCTACCAAAAAATCGAAACAGCTTTAGGTCACAGCAGCCCAAATGCAGCTCTATATCCAAATTAAAAGTAAAGCAATGTACTAATTGAACAAAGAATCCTTCTAATTTCCATTAGCATTTCACGTGCTCTAGTACTTCAATATTCCAGAGCCTAAACAGTTAGGAACATATTCAGTACTGTTAGAGGGACTAGGAAAAGGGGAAAGCAAAATATAGTTTCCTGTTCTTTAAAAATCTCAGCACTGCTAACTAAAGCCTTTAACCCTTTAAAGCCTTTAAAGTCCTCAGACTCCTTCAGCTGCTGTCAGTGTAAATCGTTTCTTAGAACCTTTACTGAAATGTTACACAAACTTTAATGTGAAGAAGTATAATCATCTGATTAGACAGGGGGAATACCAATGTTCCCTGAAACAATAGGAAGTCACCCCTCATAGACATCTAACTGAAAAAATGAAGAGATTAAAAGTAACTGGGATTACTGAGTGAAAGCAATGCCATTCCAAAGTACAGTGTGAGAGAAACAAGAAAATCAACCGCATAATTTGAATCTTTTAGAATCAATCAAATCTTTGCATTTCTAGAATTCAGGAGGATTTTTCAAGAGCTGGAAACAAGATAAGATTTTAAATAACTACACCGCTGATCCTCGGTGGTTTCACTTCTAAATTAACCAAAGCTCAGTGTCAAAGAAATGTAATTTCAAGAGATGGTCCTTTTCCTTCAGTAAAATCTAACGAAATCAGATCTGGAATGCTTCCAAGTAGTTTTAAGTTTGCATCAATCAATATGTCAGCTACATAAATGCACACAACTCGGTATCCAGGTGGGATGGGCAGCCTGCTGCGTTCTTGGTCAGTGATAAGACATCAAAGTCCAGATAACAGCATCACAAGACACCTTAGCACTGAAGTGCTGCTTCCCTGATTCTACCTGTCTCCCACAGCCAACACTAAGCGAACTGCTCCTCCCCATTTCACATTCGAATCTACGGAACCTTACTTACCTTACCCCCATGGGACAAGTTACCAGAGCCTGAAGAATTGCCTCTACCTTCCCGGGGCCGTCCCCGTGCCACTGGCTCAGCTGGGGCACGCAGGCCTGGGCAAGCTCCCAGTGCCCACGCCGTACGCACTCACAGAAAAACCCGAAGAGACGCTCCAGAGAGTCCGCTTCTTCGCTCCCAAAAGAATGCATCTTCCCAGAACGAGGGAATGACCCGGTACGGGGTGACACACACGAAGGCGATGCCGCGCTCCCTGGCGGGGCAGGGCACGGCCCCGGCGGCGCTGGGCTCTACAGCACCGCCCAGGCACCGCCGCCCCGCGCCGCCGCCATCTTGGGCGCCGCCTCAGCTGACCGCGCCGCCGGCCGGGCACGCGGGCAAGGCGCCCTCCCATTGGCCGAGGCGGACCGGAATGTAAATAACCGCCATGTTTGTTTGGGGCGCCTGACGCCGAGCAAGAGCCCGGGCACAGCAAGCCCCGCCCCTTATAACCACGCTCATCCCCGCCCCCATCCAGCTCCTCCCCTCGTTCGCACCTCGCGAGGCTCTGATTGGCTCGCTTCCGAAGCTCCGCCCCCTGCGCGGACGCGGGGTCCGTGAGGGGTCGGGGGGCTGCTCAGGGGAGCGGTTGGTGTGGCCTTTGCTGCGGCTGGCTGCGGGTAAACCTGTACACGTGAATACACCTATATACACCCACAGAGGTGCACGTACAGGGTATATATGTGTGTGGGAGTATGTGTACCGCCTGTACAGCTGTATAATCCTGTATACTTCACTCTGGTACACATATACTTATATATATTTTAATATATATAAATACACCCGTATACATATATACAAGTATATATATACACATCTACAGTGTATTCAGTATAAATGGATGCATATACAGGGTGTACAGACCTACATGTAGGTGTATATATAAGGCTGTAAGTGGTATATAAATATATATATGTGTATGTAGTCATATTGCACTCTTCTGGGAAGCACAGCACACATATATATTTATGTAGTTATGCATTTGAGAGAGGAGAGAGTTGGTATCAATAAATAAATGACAGGTTTGTATGTCGTACATATACAAGTATGCGTAGGTAATACAGAGTATGTTAGGAGTATTAGTTATACACACTCATCCGGAATTTTCAATACTTGCATAAAAATGTGTAGGCACAGCTCCAGGTGCAGCTCGTCGGGAGCGTCCCCCACATGGGACAAGGCGCAGAGGGCCGTGACTCAGCTGCTGGGCTGGGTGGTGTCCAACCAGTGTTTGGCAGAGATAAGACCCCCCTCAACATCCTCCCTTTATTCCGGGCTTTTTGTTTGCTTTTGTCCTGACACACAAAACAAAAACTCCTCCGGGGACTGCAGCGACGAGGCAAGCGTGAGAGGGAGAGCGGTAATGACAGAGGAGAGGTGTGCCAAAGTAAGTGACCAAGTGAGTCCCCAGGGCTCCTGGATGGAAAATGCGGGATGGGAGCTGTGCCCATGTGCGAATGTCGGGACCCACCAATAAACTGCTCATGAAGCTTGCAGGAGTTTCTGCCTTTACTTCCTTCAGCTTCCTGAGTATTTCTCAGCTAGTTAACTAGGTGTCCGCAGATAAATGGTGTGTGGGCAGTCACGCCTCCGAGTTTTCTCCAGCCACGCTGGATGAGCTGTAACTGTTGTGACCATGTGGTCATAAATTGTTCTATTTAGTTCTGATACCCTGTGCGCCTTTAGGGATGGTACTTATTATGGTGCACCTCTGCCCAAACAATTTTCTCAATGTGCACTTTCAATTTGGGGTAGTATTTTGTCTCTAGGCAAAGAAGAAGCTTTAGTGGGACATGAGACCTATATGAGCACGAACTTCATTTATCCTGAGATCTTTAATGCTTATTACTTGCTTTCTAAATGCTTTATCCAGTTACAGTCAGATTCTTTACTTGACAAGCAGTTTCCTTATGTAAGAGGTATCAAGTGCTTGATGCATTTCTTTTGTTACAAAGTTCAAAACATACTTGCTGGAATCACCTGTACACTCCTGTAAATTTACATCATTAACAATTAGTAGTAGTGCTGTCATTTTTTGAAGGTAAATTTTAAAATTATTCTTCCACTATTGACCTTGTTAGGAATTAGAGGTTTATTAATATGTCTGTGAAGCTCTAAAAGTAGCTGGATGTGAATATCAAGGTGGTAAAAGAAATTCTATAAGGTCATCTTAGCAGAAGATACAATTAGTATAATAAAATTAGGAATTGAGGTACAGGCAATTTTTTGTGGAATTTGTGTGCATATGTTGTGCAGGTCTAGCAAAACTGTCTGAATTTTTACCTTGGAGCACTGGAACGATAAAATTCTTTATCTCAAACAGGGTCTGTTGTGCATTGCCTTGGAATATTATCAGTGTTATGCAAGTTGCTAATAACATTTAGTGTTTTATAACAGCTTCTTTCTAAGTGAATCTGCATGGGGAGTGATTACATGCTGCTGTGTAGTAGTCTGACACTTACACTTTAAAGCCATTTCTGAAAATGAAGCCTCAAAACATCTCTATCAATTGTTTCCAAGGTCTCTCTCTTGAATATTTCCATGTCAGCTATGGCCTGTCTTAGTTCCTCCACTGACCATCAAAGCTGTTAGAAAATTGCTTGGAAAAAGCAAATGTAGCTCAGATCTTTGGGTGCAGCTTGCAACTAACTACAGGTTTCTGTGAACAAGACAAAAGCACATCCACCAAGATGCCATTTTTTTTTGCCTCTGAAAAAAATGTGGCTTTTCAAAGCCACTGTCACAAAGGGACTGGGATTGCCTGTGAGGATGTGGCCAACATGCAGTGGCAGGGCAGCATCTATGCTGCCTTCACCGTGGAGGACAGAGGCTGCCTGGCCTGGTGTCAGGCCTGATGGCACCTAAGTTAGCTCACCAAAATCTGGTAGCAAATTTGAGGTGGCAGGACAGAGTAGGTTCAAGAAGAGTCTGTGCCACACATCATGCTGCCACAAAGCTTCTCATCTGCTACGACCAGAGCAACTGGAGTGCTGTTACCAGATTTATTGTGTCATTACAGTACAAGAAGTACTTTGAGCTGGAAATATGTTCTTTTGTACATATAAAAATAAACCTAAGTTATATCAGGTGATCAAAGGAGCTGTTAAAGCTGGTTTACCCACAGCATGACCCACTGCAGCCATTTTCACTGTTCCCTGCAGGTGGAGCAATATGTTGGTGAAATTAAAGGAGGCCTGAGACCAACCATGAAACTCACAGTCATAGGCATGGTACACTCCAAACCCAAGAGGTAGGTGAAGGGACTGCTGGGGGCTTCACCCTGTTATACATGCTCCTACCTTTCTTTTAAATTCAGACACTTTCTTGGAGGTATGTGCTCTTTGTCAAACAGATTAACAATTTATGGGTTTACTTAATTTTCCTGCACTCAGACTAAAGTTAAAAGGTCAGTGAGGAGTTCACTGCTCAGCCTTTCTGACTGCCCTGACAAGATTTTCTACTTCTTGCCCTTATCTAGTGTGAACTGGAGGGAACACACAAGTGGCATTTCTCCTCCAGGAAGAGGTGCAATTCTCAACCTGAATCTTGGTTGTCTGTGGGGGGTTGGAATCAACACCATTTAAAAACCAGTTTTGGCACAGGACATAGAGGTTCAGTGCTGTCTTTTATCTGGATAAAAGCAGCTATGCTCATCATCACATTTTTTTTGCATCTACAGCTATCAACTCCACTGCTTCCACTGGTGAAGTGTATGCCATAACCTCTTTTACAAATCTTTTACATAACTGTTTACAACTGAGTACGTGTTGAAGGGTTTGATTTCAGTCAAGACAGAGGGAAAGCAACATCAGAAATCACTAGCATTCTACTGGGCACTGGGGCAGGAAACAAAGACCAGCTCGGTCTCATCCCTTTCTCCAGCTAAGTCCTGTGTTTTAGTCTGACATGAAACCAACAGCTGTCTCTAGCTTCTATAAGCATCTGCCATGTTCACCACTTCCTTTAACATTTCTGAAAGTTCCAGTCATTTAATAGATTTTTTTTCAGCTTTTCAGTGACTCTGCTCTGTGATCCAGTGGATGCCAACAAAGATGTTGGGCTGTTATTTACAGTTAACTTCAGTGAGAAATCCATCACCCGAAATGCACGAATTGCTGGGAAATGGGGAAGAGAAGAGAAGACTATTCCCTACTTTCCATTTACAGCAGGTGACACGTTCAAGGTAATTTTTCAGGTAGTATGATTAGGGTAGAGAAAAAGAGAGGAGAAAAGCTGAAGGCTATGTATATGACCACAAACAGCCAGCTACTGATACTGCCAGGTTAACTAGTCAAGTATGGCACAGATGGCAACAGTTCAAGCCCTGATGGGAAAGATGCATCCCTTTCTCTAATCATAGTGAGAGTACATAGCTTTGCAGTACCATCTCAGAAGAGGGTAGGTTATTTATTAGGGGCATTTCAAAAGAAATAGTAGACTTTGTGCTTTGCTATCCCTATAACATTTAGTTCTAAGTCCATGCTTAGAAATGCTTGAAGTCAGCCCTGCTGCTGCTCTCTTAACACCCTTCCGTGTCCTTTTCCACTGCAGATGGAGCTCTTATGTGAACACCAGCAAATACGAGTCTTGCTTGATGGACGGCAGCTCTGTGACTTCACTCACCGCATTCAGCCTCTGAACTTAGTGAAAGCTTTGCGGATCTCAGGGGACATCAAGCTTACCAAAGTGGCGTGAGAAAAGGAGACCATGATATCACCAGAGGACAGAGGAAAATGTACATTCTCTTATCTCAGACATTTTTTGTCTTTTTCCCCTTGCTGATTCTGGAGAGTGGGGATTACATCTTTTTAATTCACTGATGTGTTTGAGATACACACTTTTTTCCCCCCATACACACTCATAGCAGAGCTATGGCTGGTCTGGATAAATCTCAAAGCCTTTGCTGAGATACAATTCTGGCCTCCCAAACTGCAAGATTTACCATGTTATTCAGTATCTCACATCCTTATGGCTCTTTACCCCCTCAGGCATGCTAGGTAGCAGAGCTTAGTCCTCTGTGGTGGGAGGCTGTTGTTAGCCTTGTGACTAGAACTGGGCATTATGCAGGTGGTGGGGCTGAGAAAAGAGAAGCAGGAGATTTTCTCATAAATGAATAAGGGAGTCTGATAAGCCCCAGCAAGGCTCTACATTACCAGGAGGGAATTACTTTTCTGGAAGCTCTGTTCAGTCAGTGCAAAACCATCTGTGCTTCCCAGCAGAGAGCAATAAATGCCTTACCTGCCTTACCCTGTCTCTTCCAGGCAGCTTTTCTGGAATTGAAAGGTTTTGACAGCTGTGGATTTCAGAGTCTTTTCTGGACCAGCCCCAGGAAATGGTATCTGTAGCTGAAAGTGCTCTGCCCATTCCTGTACTTGCATCTAATTAAAACTGCACCTTTGCTGGCAAACTTCTTTATGAGCTGTCTTAAATATTTGAATGCATGTAAGTGTTGTGCTGTTATTTCATTGTTGTAGCTTTTGAGGAAAATCCTAAATACATGGCTATTCTAATAAATAAACAAACATGTATCATATTCTGCCCTTGGTGATGAAGAGACTCCTTTTCAGTACACAACTCAGAGAACAAAACATCTGTACAGAAATGAATCTGTGGATAGAGGGTTATCAAATTCTTCTATGACTTCAGGGAAGATAGAGAGCATGCTGCCTCTTTTTGGAGGCTCTGCAGAATCTGGCTGTCAGATACAGGTAGTCAGATAAAACAAGGAATTTTATGAAAATAGTGTATCAGCAGGCTGATTGGATGTTTGAATGATTTCCTACATTCCATTTTTGCCCTCTAGCATCTCAGTTTATATATAAATCTAAAATTACAGCATATTAAACTTTTTTTTTTGTATTATATACTCAAACTGCCCTCTGAGAAAAATCACATCTCTAAAAAGCTCTCTAAAATCATATCTCTAAAAGGATATTCAAATGCACTTGTTTTAGTAGTATTTTTTAATATTTAATGATATCAAAGATAAGTTTAGTAGACAAATAATGGCTTAAGATAGAAAAAACAGTGAGGACTGCTACTATAGTTCTCTGTCCAAATGGTGCTCCAACCAACATAAATGGACTTACAGTAATAACCAGAAGGAAGAGTCTTGCTTTAATGGCTGAGGGATTTCCCCCAATATATTCAGCACAACAAATTATCTGGAACTTCAACTGGTCTGATTTGATACTCAGGACCATGTTCTGCTGTGGGACATCACTAGCATAAGAGTAACCTATATGGTGGAAAGCAAGATCCTTGTTCTTTTCCAGCCTAACAGAGAACTAAATAGTAGAGCAGATGGATGGACAGACACACCCCTTGTTTGTTTTGTAATGCATATTATCCTGGCAGCTGAGTTGTGGTTCAGCACAAGATTTGTGTGGTATACCAAGGAAGGCAGCCTCAGACACCAGCACCTTTCATGACTTATATGTTTCAGTCTTAACTAACTAAGTTTATGATCCCCGTTATAAAGGGGAAAGGAGCAAGACAATTCTGCTTTAAGATAAAGCACAACCTGGATCTGTCAGACATAGACTGAATACTTGTACAAAAGATCCTTTTCTTCCATCTTGGAATATCTTGCCGTTTCTTTGTAAAGCTCCATTTGTCTGTATCCACCTGTTTTGGTCTCTTGGTTAGATGGTAAATTCAAGGTGGGGGAATTACTCTGCACTACATGATTTGGTCTACATGGTCTGCCAGGACCCGGTACGTGTTACGGTGATTCAAACAATAAAAATAGACTATCAAAGGAAAAGCAACACTCCCAGACACTGAGAGCGGGAAGTTGGTCATAAATGCGGTTTGTCATTTGGCACGGAGTCCACATTACTCATGTCAGTGGTTTGATTGCCTCAATCCACTGTACTCGTTCTGCCTTGGAGCTGGCCTGGATGTAATAATGAATGTCATTTTTAGTGATTATTTTGAAAAGGTTGCCTTGCACATTGCCCTTCACTCCTGCAGAGAAAAAAAAAAACAAACCCAACAGATCAGGAGGGTGCACGGAGAGAATATTTTGGGCAGATATGAAGCTTTGTAGGGAAGAATTTCAATTTCATGAATTAGGGAATCAAATCTTTTTATTATGGATAAGACATCTAAAGCTTTTGTGCCTTTGATTTCCTTCTTCAAAACCCCTGGAAGTGTTCAAGGCTAGGTTGGATAGGGCTTTGAGCAAACAGGTTAAGAGGAAGTTGACCCTGTCTGTGGCAGGGGGTTTGGAACAAGGTGATCTTTGGGGTCCCTTCCAACGCAAACCATTTGTTGATTCTGTGATTCTTTTAAAAGATAGTATAGACATTCCTGCCAGAATGTATGATTGTATGAACTACTATGCACTCTACAATATATCTAAAATAGTCTCTGTTTAGGTGGAGACTATTACTTGAGTTATACACTGGAATGTTGAACCCCTACCAGTTTGCATGGTAGATTAGATTTTCTACTACCCATAGCTGGGTTCCTCTTAGCAAGGAGCTCTCTTGTTCATCATGTCCCTCTGCCCCTAGACCAAAGCTTTTTCAGACCTTCTCTTTAGAAAGATGTTCTGTATTTGATATCTACACATTGTGCTTACTGTCATAAAATGAATTGCTTTAGTAGCAGAAACACTTATCTGTGAGGCTGAGGTTCTAGATGAACGCCTGAGCTAAGCCTATGCTCCAGCAGAACTGTTTTTTTATTGCTGTCTTTATGTCTCCCCCACATTTGGGTTCTAGCAGGTCAGAAAGGAAAAGTAATAGCGTAAGTTGAGAGGACACAGAAATGAATGGCATCAGAGGATGCTTCAAGACTTAAACAACACCCAAAAAGAAAGTGTTTTCTATTTGTCTGTTAACTCTGGAATATTAATCAGTCTAAGGACTGTCTCAGAGGTCATATGACTAAGAAAAGCCCGTATAAAGAGAACACCCAAGATATGTGGAAATTATGCTAAAAAGAAGTCCCCTTTGGTGTAGACAACCCAGCAGAACAGGGATTTGTGACATGCCTCTTCCCTTGCTTGCAAAGGGAAATGGAAAGTCAGCCCACTTGTACATACAAGCAGCCATATATACAAACCCACACCCAAAGACTGTATTGCTACAGCACAAATATAAATGTATGAATGCTTAGAAGCTCGTGCTCACCTGCTGGCACTCCATTGTCCTCCAGAGCTGAGACAAGACAGCCACGAAGAGAGAATCCACCTACTGGTTTGTTATCTTCCTGCAAAGAAAAAGGGAACAAGGCATAGCTGGAAAATATCATCATTTCCCAGAGCACATGCATTACTTTTATGAAGTTAGAGATGTAATACTGTTTTTTCCAGGCATGAAACATCTGTGTCACAAGAGAAATCAATTAGAACATGTAGTTAAATGCATTACTATAATTTTTCAGTCCCAGATGTTTCTCTGATGTAGCTGGGCATGGTGTAGATCAGTTAAAAGCACGAGGGTAGGCAATCACACTTCAAATGTATGTATGGTTTTATCAATAACAACATACTGAATTGTATATATTTCTGTAAGTATTTAGCTTGCTGCTTTTCACTGAGACCATATGGGGGAAATCTGGCTCTTTTCCCTAGTTGGCTGGCACTCTCGTTTCTTGCCTTCAGGTTCTGCAGTTTCAGCTTATAGTCTTACAAGGATAAGTTGCAGTTAAAGAAAAAACCATGAAGGAACAGGAAACAAAAATTGAACTGGCTCCATAAGCTCTTTTCACTGGTATGTTGTTTCCATTCCCTTTTTAAAAAGTCACATTAAGCATCTCTATACATGTTCTTCATGCAATCCTCTTTGGCTTTGTGATACCATAAGTATCTGAGTTGCTCACATTGATTATTATATTAATGAACATAAATTCTACTTTTCATGAGAAAGTTTAAAACTGAGTAGTAGAAATTCCAATAAATACTTTGGCATTAAGAAAACCCTGGAATTCCAATGCTGGAATAAGGATGTAAAAAATCCCAGTACCAGTATAATCCTCTAATAGTGGGATTTCAGCCCAGAAAGATCACAACCCAGGAAGAAACCCTGCAGGACCATAGTCTCAGTCTGTGAGGGTACAGCAAAACACCAATCCCAAGAAGACTGCTGCTGCTCAGCCAAGGAAAAGGAATTTCTGTGGGAAAAAGCACAGAAGATGCAGGGATACAAAATCCAACAAGGATAACCTCCTAGGGTAAGGCCAGAGAAGTCTAATTCCTGGAAATGGAGAGAGGAACCCAAAGAAATAGAAACATTTACAGCATAATTCATTATAATGTTTATGTCTGTAAAAGCATTTCTGGAGAAGGTAACTTCCCACTAACGTACCTTGGTGGGATCATAGTAATGCAAAAAAGCAGGATCAGCTCTCAAAACAAATTTTCTCACCTTCCAGTTTTTTCTCTTGTGCCCCTGCAAAATAGAAGAATTAATATTACTACCTCCTGAAATGACCATCTTCCTACAGGCTGTTGGGGAGACATAAAAAAATACCCCAAAAAAAGAGGGTTTGGACCCAATGGAGAAAAATATTTCCTAACATCTTGGTAACTCCCATGAGCTTCTGCTTATCTTTCTTCTTCATATGTTGACAATTCCTTCATCTCTTCCTTCCCTGTGCTAAGAGCTAAGAAAGCAGAGTGACAGGAACAAATGGTTATATTCCTCATTCCTGCTTTTAATTTCAGATTAAATATGGGTTTCAGATTAAAACTCCATGCTGTGTGTGCTCTGAGGGGCTTATGTCAGGTCCTTTTGCAGCTCTTTACTCTTTCACCACAGCCCTCTCACTGCTGCCAGGCCTGTGCAGTGCAGGTAGGGTTCCATTTGCAGGTGGCTGTGTTATGCTTTGCAAGATTGACCCTCATCTTGCTCATAGCAAGCATTGGAAACTACCTCTTGCAGACCAAGGGTCAGATCTTGGCAACAGTTATTGCCAATAGGTACTCAGGCCCAAAAAAATATGTTTTACTACCAGCAAGGCACCCATGTGTACATGAGTCACTGCCCAGAGGTAAATGTCCACTTCATGCAGAGGTCAAGCTACTCACCTTTGAAATTTGTCTGTGGCCAGCAAAACATCATCACTGTTCACACTACCTGGATGGGATAGGTTAAACCAAAGGAATGGTGGCTGTGCTTGGAAGTGAATGTAACACCTCTGGTAGGATTTGGAGTCTGTATGGTACTTCTGCTTTTGATGCTGTTTTGTGCCTTTCAGTATATGCTCAATATGTACAGAACATCCAATTAGTCCTTTCTGAGCAAGTTCACTTCTTTATAACTGGATGCTCTTAACTGCAAGACCTCAAGTACTGACAGGCGAGTTAGTTCTGCTGGACACATCTGTCCAGCCATCATTGTATAAGTCACATTTACTCTCTAAGAAACCCTAAGAGCTGTATTTTTCCTGTTTCCCAGGGCAGAGAAGTTTCCAAGACTATGCTTACCTGTTTTACTAAGAATCCTTGCTTCACAATTGTGCCACTTAATTCAGAGATGTTAAAATGTACTTCTTCCTTGGAACTGGTACTTTTCTTACTGCTCTCAGCCTGCAAATAGGGAAAAGACAGTTCCACTTTTTTTTAAAATCTAAACAGACTTTTAAGTACAAAATTCTGCATTTTATTTTCCATTTTATTTTCCTTAGCTGTTTTTAGTTAACATTTCCTGAGTAAATTCTACTCCACAGCTCTGCTGCTCAGCCTTGTAGGACCAAGATTCACAGGCAACAAATTACAGCTGTAAATCTGTACGTGCTGGGTATAAGTGCTATGGCCTTGAGCTGCAGCACAACTACAGCACTGCCTCCAATACATGCAGACACAGCACTGCACTCCAGGGACACACCTTTTTTAATGCCCAATTATGTAATTTGTAGATCCCTCCATATCCATGTAGCTATTTGGCTTCAGCAAAAGTGCCAGCATTAGTACTACTGAAAGACTAGAGCAGCTCCTTCTGCACTTACTTTCTCAGGCTGCACATTTGCCTTTGGTTGCACGCTGTGCACCCCAAATCAGGTGTGTGACAAGGGCCAGAGGAGGTGCCTCTGTGGGCAGCTGCATCACTTACAAACATGTACAGTGCAGTGGAGTCATCGAGGAACTTCTCAGAGGGGTCGCTGGAGCGTGTGGCCTCAGTGCTGCGCACTCCCACGGGCCTGATGAAGTTCTCATCCATCAGCATGGACGCCAAGGTGACGGCCTCAAATCGTGACACAGCAAAGCTGTTGGAGATGAGCCAGTCCACCAGGGCAGAACCTGCAGGGAGAAAGGCAGCTCTCATACCAAGACAGTGTGCTTTTCTGAGGAAAGGCACATGGTCTCCTCCCACACAGGTTTTCACTTGCTGAGACATTTTGGCACCGTCACAAAGATTGTCAGAGAAGTGCAAAGTTGACCAAAAGTGTGGGGTTCTAAGTGTGCTTCCATATATCCAAAGAGCAAGAGAGAAAGGTGTTGGAGAGCTTGGATGCACTGCCAGGTTCCACTGGGCCAGAGCTTATCCCACCATGAAGGCAGTACAGTAAGTAGCTCCCTCGTCCCTGCAATGTGGCATATCAGGTGTGAGGGGCTCTTTGCCTGCAGCTGCTGTACCTGTGAAGGTCTCTTTGTATCTGTTGCCTTGATCCAAATTGCGGGTCAGCTTGATTCCAGTACTGCTGTCATACATTCTCTCCACTATGTTGCTGCAAACGAGAGCATAGCACAACATCAGCAGATGAGAGAGGCAGGCAGAAATAGCTGCATACTTCTGTCAGTGCCTGGGAGGTCCTCATGATTACCCACATAAAGATGGGAAGTATCCTAGGTACTCCTCCAGAAGCACTGTCTGAAGTACATTCCAAGAAAACCTTATTCTCCCAACAGCAGCACTAAACAAGATGCCTCACAAAGTATCTTTCAATTTAAAGCACTTCAAACTGATCTATAGTCAGCCCAATTTACCTGTTCAACACAAATCAAATTAATGTAATTCTTCTGTTTCTTAATCAATCCCTGTTTCCTCTTATTTAATATGATGCAGCCTAAAAATCCTAATCTGGATTCCAGACATCAGTTTTGACATTTCAGGAACAGGACACAAAGTCACCACCCGGTGCTTCCCTGATGCTACATTTTCTGAGGTGATACATCTCCCCAGTGAGAACATTTGCAGCTCACTAGGAAGGTATTCGAGCCAGCAGTGAGGTGCCCGTGCAGAATCCATATACTCCCAAAAGATGATGGCCAGGAAAAAGTGCATTCTCTGGCTAAAGTATGTGCAAACCTAGGGCAGGGCAACCAGTTTGGAGGTTCCTGGCCCCACAGGAGCAGATCTGTGCAGAAAGGAGCTTCCCTTGACCCTCCCCATCCATCAACTCAGGCGCTTTGCGAACTACAGCAACAACAGGAGAAATCATATACACTTACTGAAGGCTGATATTTTCTAGCAGTTTGAAAGAGTTCTTCATTCTGTGAAGTTCTTGTACCTGTACTGGATGACCAGCGTGAATAGCTCCAGTGATGTCCAAAGCCCAAGAGTCACGTTCTTCCCTGGAGCAACATTCAAGGAAATAGTCTGTATTGGTTTTTGTCTTTAGTTTGATGAGGAGCTGTGGAGAAAGAAGGACAAAGTAATAACATCATTTAGCTATTTGGCTCTCTTGCATTTTGCTTTTTTTAGCACTGGCCTAAGTGACACAAATAAGTCTGACAGTGCATCCCAGCCAAACAGTTCAGAGCAATTCTTGTTCAGAAGGATGGTGGGCACAAATCTGGGTTGGTTTTGCTGGGTTTGGTTTGTTTGTATGTTGTTGGGGGGGGTTTTGTTTGTTTGGGGTTGGTTTGTTTTCGGTTTTTTTGGCTGTTGTATCCCCCTCAGATCACTGGGTTTTCACTTATAAACATGTTTTACATGCATGGAGCTCCTGGTACTTAAAAAAGAGCAGACCACACAGATAACCCACACAGAGGAAATCTGCATTGCTGCTACCCATGGGTGAGCAGAGAAACACAGAAGGCACGTTTTCTTCCAGAGCCCTCCTGCTGAAAACTTTCTACAGCAGCAATATCCCACTGGTGAAGGAAAAAGGAGTCTGATCTGGCTGCCTGGGAGCACCTCATGGATACTCAGGCTTTAAGACAACTACCTCAGATGATATTTCCCTTTTTCCCCACCCTCCTCAGATTTTATTGGGTTGTTCATGTCCTCTCTCCACACACTGTTGAGCTGATGCATTCACATTTTTTCTCCTCACTGTGTGTACAGGAGTAGTGGTTGGGGTTGGTTTTTTTGTTAATAGCTGACTCACTTTTGGGCACAGAGAAGAGCAAAGACATGAGGGAGTTCAGTGTTTATCCTGGTTACACTGCTAGTGGCAGCTTGCTTTTGGCAGGGCCTAATTCTGGAAGCAGCCCAGTGGTGTGGTTGCAGTAATCAAAGAAGCCGGGAGGAGAGGAAAAAGATAGGAAGAAGTTAGAAAATGAGTGACATAGAGAAGAGATACATTTTTCCAGTCATACCGGTCTGTTCTCATATTCCAGGCATGGACAAGTAATAGTGCAGCCATCCAAAAGGATCCTGCCCTTTGGAGAAGGCTCCTTCTTGCCTCCTTCAATTTTGTAATACAGCAGCTTATCCTGAAGCAGAACGAACCATCTTACTTTCCAGTTACGAACAACATGTCCCTGGAGAGGGGAAGAAATCCACATAGCTGATTTTAATACAAGCATCGAGAAATTACCATATTTTCTTCTTGGCTTCTTGTATGAAAACAAGCAGAAAAAGTCATTGTGAGTCCTGTTCTCCTTGAAATACACACTTTAAATAACAAAATAGCACAGCTCCATCACTACAAAATCATAGAGTGATAGAAAAGTGCTGTGCTCTTTCTTCAGCCAGGAGAACTTTGCTGGCATGAATTGTTTCTTGTAAAAGCTCACATGAATTATCTGAAAGAGCTGATGTAGGTGCACGCCTGTCTGCTGACAACATGGGCAGCAACAAGGCTAACTCCAAAATGTATGAGGGCTCTTGGCAACCAGCTCCTCCTCTCTGGTGATCCTAGGCGGTGTCTTTTTCATTTTGATGTGACTCTAGGTGCCAAGTGGTTTTGCAAGTGCTTTGCTGGGTGAATTGGCTTTTCCTTACACCCCCCACTTACTGCTAATAAGGAGTTCATTTCAATCCCACCTGCCTCCAATCTCCTGGGCTAGAACATTCCCTACACTTCTGTTTCCTGTTTTTTAATGACAAAAGACTGAAGAAGGCTGCTGTTGAATGCCTCATGGATTATACAATACAGACAAATCCTCCTATTTTTCCTTTGTAAACAGCCCCCAGCTCTCTTTAGTCTGGTTAAAGGACAGCAAAGCCAATGAGGGCTGGCACTGGCAGGCTCAGTCCTGTCTGATGGTGTCTGGTCCAGCTTTGCTGTGCAAGAAGCTGACTTGTGTTTCTACAGGGGATGGAGCGTTACTGCCAGCCGGCAAAGCAGGGGGTAAAGGAAGCTCTGACACTGGGATAGGGTGGGCATAGCTAGAAGAAAGAAATATGTAAGGTCCAGCTGTGGCACGAGTCAAAGCTCATTAGTTCTCTTTAAATAAAGGGGAAACCCAGCAATTTCCAAGTAAAGGTGGAGTAATGTGTCTCTAAAACCCAGGGCACTATAGTTCCAACGTCTTCTAGTCCATACTAAATACAATTTATCTATCTCATGTTTGTTCTCTCCTTCTCTTTGTGTTCCTCAGTGGTTTCTTCACCTGTTGTAAAATTACTTGGCCATTTTTCCTGGTTGTTCTTTGCTATGGCTCTATTATTTCCTTCTGGAAAATATTCTCTTTTCTCAGGAGGTCACCCTACCTTTTTTAATTTATCTTTACCTGAATTCCACACATTCATTTTATATTGATAATGCATTACAGTACATAATTCTGCCATTTATAATGCATTTAGATAATCTCCTTGCTTCTATTCTCTTCTTAAGAAAGCTCTGTTTTCTTTTCCTGATCCCATCCTTTTCTCCTTTTTTCTCTGTGGATCCTGGTTCCCTTGTCTCTCAGTTTCCTTTAGTCTTCTTTGTGGTCTCCTCCATGTCAAGTTGTGTATTTAGGTGATGTACACACTGTGGCAGCCACAGCTCTGTGTGCTGCCAATAACCTATTCCTCTCACACACTGGGTGCCTTGGCTTCCCATTTGAATTCAGCAGTCACTTAAGAGCCAGAAAGTACAGCTGTAGCCCAGAGAGCAGACTGGGAGCTGGGACTGCTCTGCCCTTGCTGCAGAAGGCAGGATGGAGAATAGCCCCTTTTCCACACAGAACTTCACATGGCCAGTGTCTGGCCAGCCAACTGGCCGGGAGCCCTGCCAGGAAAACTCCTGACCAGGATTACCTTCATCTTAGCACCAGAAACATTGCCACGTACTGTAGAAAAGCATTTCCCTAGGTGTGGCAAAGCTTTGAACAAACCTCTCACATTTTTTTCTATGAAATCAATGACCACATTAATCATTAAGACAGAGTCTTGGTACTAAAAGCAGTTTGTGCCCCTTACTAAATTGCCTCCTTGTGTTCCAGCAATGATTGACTTGGTCCTACAGGGAGAAGTATTGGGAAGGTTGAAATCTTTCAGCTCTTTTCGCCACATTATGGCTAAAATTTTCTAAAAGAATTGCTTGAGTATGGAAAAAAGAAGTTATTTCAAACACATTTTGAAGTTTGCATTGCTCCGATCCCCTTCAAAAAGAATAATCTGTTTTCTATTCTCTGTTATGAAATGGTAAACCGTGCACAGACATGTCACTGGAGAAGGCACAAGCCATCTCAACCGACTGTCAAACCTTCTCCCGTCTCTCCCTCCTGCCACGGTGGCCCCTCGGCTGCCGTGAGTGCGCTCCCTGCGGAGCCGTGTTCGCGCTGCAGACATATTGCTTTTCTAACACCTGAGCCATCCTGACGGCTCACTAACCTTCCTCACAGAAATGCCAGCATGGGGAAGCCTGCGGGTGCGTGGTGGACAAATCTGCACAAATCTGGAGGAGCTTCTTTCCCAGAGCAGGCAGGAGCCCCTCCGGCCCGGCACCCAACAGCTCCCCTGCCCTGAGCCCTGCCCCGCTCCCGTCCCTGCTCAGGAGCTGCTTCCACCTTGGAGCAGAGCCGCACGGAGGGGAAGCAGAGCACTCACTCACCCTTTTGACGAGGAAGCCCTCCTTCAGCACTCCAGCTTCTTCCTCCATCGTGGCCAGCAGGGAACAGAGCAGAGCCCCCGCCGAGAATTGCCTGCGCCCTGGCAGCCTGTCCCTCTGCACATGATTTGTTTAAGAAAGCTCATTTTTCTTTGCTCCCCTCCTCCAACATGACGCACTCTCCCTGCCCTGGTTTTTTTCCTCCCTCCCTACCTGTGAGACATTAGTTAAACAGGCAACTGGCTCTGATATATTACCTGCCCTCGGGGAAGTAAAACAAAGGGATATCTAAAATGGATCTTGAAAGAATTTCACAGGATTTAGTAGAGCAAGAAACCATCACCGATTGAGCTGGCCAATATAAACAGCTAGAAAATGACAAAACAGGTATTGCATGGGAAGGGTAAGCAGAATTTTAAAACCACATTCCTCAAAACTTCAGACTGAACAACTACCACTTAAAAATTCTCATCTAACAAGCCCATCTCTCAAGAGTTCTACAGATCTGCACCACTATAAGTGTAACATATAGGATATTATGATTACAAGGAGACTTTTACAAATTTCACAGTAAATTCTTTTGCTAAAAATTTATTTTCCCAAAGAACCTCCAAAGCACCTAAAAGTCCACTCTACTTCCAGTGACCCCTTGGTATATAAACCAAGATTCTCAACCTAATATCCTAAATCTCTACATAAGCAGGCTTTTAGTAAAGCAGCCTGATCCTTGAACACTGCACTGACCTCTTGTACCTCCTGAATGCCTTGAAACAGAGTGCCTTTTGTGTCTAAATACAATCTTAGATGTTCACTGTATTTTTGAAGACTTCAGCCACCATGATAAATCTGTTTAATAGGCTTGTCAAATCTTCTCCTGATGAAGTAAACCACTATTAATACTTCAGAGACTGCTGCTGTTCAGAAATAATAGCCTTTGCTGTACTGTCAGCATTCCATGACTCTCACTAAAATTGAGGTGATATATGTGGGTAGAGCTTTGGGCTGTGATAAGAAATACAAGGTAGAGTATAGCAAATAAACAAAAGCACTCGTTGCTATGTAAAGAGTCCAGAGGTCAGTAAGACAAAGTGACTCCAATATCAAGGGGCACACTTTCATGCACCAAGAGAAAGGAACAAACAAAAAATTTTTTTATCATTATACATTTATATAACTTTTGCTAGGAATAGCAAGACACTGAAGAATTGAAACCAACATTGTCCTGGTGACGACCCAGAGAAGAGTCCTGCAGAGGCCATGAGAATACAATGGGTGATTAAACACTGCTGGAAATTAGAAAAGTTGATTCTGTATAAAGACAAAACATGCTGGCTGAGATTTCAAGAGCAGAAGTTACATATGTAGCTCCTTCTGTACACCTCTGGCCTCTTGGGAAAAGGCAGGGAGCTATGAGGCAACAGGCTCAGTAAGTTATATCCCAGTATGTTTGTTCTTCAGTCCACCTAAACTAGGTACAGTGACAGAACACTTGGAAAAGTACTTTTTGCTGCTGATACTTAACAATTTAAAAGTTACCAATGGAAATTTTTGTATTTTTTTTTAAATTTTAGCCTTAAAATAATGCAGAAATTAACCAATTTTTTTTGTTAATTGAAAAAATAATCTCCATCTCTGTGTATATGTGTATATATATATTTGTAGATAAAAGCTGTATTGAGAAGCAGAATCTTGGGGAAAAAAAACCCTGATAAAGTCAGCAGGAGAAAAAAAATCACCTCACCATGTTTTGTACATCAGAATTACACTGGAGGGGGAAAAAAGGAGAAATTTTGAATCCAGGTTCACAAGACACATTACTGCTGCTTGCATTTCCTGGACATGCACTCTTTATATAACCAGCTTCAGGAATACAGTGTTCCACCGTTTGGTATTTGAGGTTTGACTTCACATTGTTCAGCTTGTTACTGCAGGCAATTTATTCAAGGTGCTATTTCATGCTAGGGAGGACAGGTAGAAGCTTGCAGGGGGCTCTCGCTCAGACAGTGATCTCAGAATTGCTCCATAAGCAGTCCTCACTAAAGATCTGACAAGCTCCTTTTCTCCAGCATGCAGACCACCCACAACTCTGCAGACAGATCTTGGCAAAATTAACATTAGCAACAAAGAATACTATTGTCAAACTGGTGGTGAAAGGTGAAGCAAACCTCGCTTCAGCTGTTCATTAAATAATAGGTTTTGTATCAATTACTTCTCATACAGAGCCTTCACTTCCTTTAACACCTCAACTCAAAAGTATTTCTTCAATACTTTGGATATTTATCTTACACACACCCCTTCCTCCCTTTCTCATTCTGTAGTTAATAAAGGCTGAAAAACTGCCCCTGTATTGCTCCCTGAGGCTGAGTAAACACAGATATTTCAGGGGCAGGTAGTATAAAATGAGTCAGTAGATCTGTCATATTCATGCATGGGCTGGGAATGCAAGTTCTGGCATTGAACTCTTCCGGTGGAAAAGGACATACTTTGATCAGTATAAACTTAGGGAGCTCTACATCAAATCTTCTGTGGGCCTTAAAACTCACTGAAGACTATCCATTTCCTCAGATCCATTTCAGAGTGCTTTCCATATCAGTGTAGTATCATAACAAAAAAAGAACAGTTGAGTGCTTGACATTCTCTTGCCTTCGAAGTGACTCCCAAATTCTTTATATGCTATAGAATTTGGAATGGCATGGCCAGAAAGAGCCACCTCCAAGACCACAGGATGCTACTCAGGGATACAGGGGAGGGAGGAGCAGGCCCCACAGTTCTGAGTGCAGGCTGTGCTGTTTCAGCTGGCAGACCCTGCTGGTACCTCCCGCGCAGCCCTTCAAGAAGCCTCACACAGCTGATTCAGGGAACCTGCCCAAAGGAAAACCCCGTCCCATGCTCTGCCCTGCCCAGCGTGTATCATCACATCACACGCGCCACTGGGGCATTACAGACAACACAGCTTTCAAAGCAACTTCTTAGGACTTTGCCCTCCAGTGCAGCACTCCCATTAAATTCATTCCTTTAGTGGATGAAGGATGAAATATGATGAAAACAAACCACATCAAAATAAAGCATGATGAAACATTTCTAGATAGAAGTGAAAGACAACAAGAATTCAATAGTATTCTGACATAACAGTAATTTAAAAATTAACTGTAGAAACGTGGAAGTATTGGAAACAGTAGTTTCATTATCTATACTCTTAAAAATCAAAGTGCAGATTCTGCTATGAAGAACAACACACCAGCTCCACTGCATCTAAAGAAAAAACCCATGGGCCAAAATCAGAGAGAAAACAGCAGGGATGTCACTGTACTAAAAACCAGACAAACCACAACAGCCCCAAGGAAGCAGGGCACCCCTTTTTTAGAAACCACTATTTTCTCTCATTAGAAAGAGGATACTGTGCTGTGTGTCACCAACTCTGTGCCTAACCTGAGCCAGGATATCCCTGTTTGGGTTGGACTTTTGCATTGAGCCCTTACCAGATATTTTAAGTAAAACTGTTTCCAAGCTGTCAATCTTAGAAAATCAATTTGGGGTAGGAAAGTCAAACCAAGATCCTTACAATTAACCCGTCAGGCTGAGCCCTGTCCACAGGTATACCTGTCCCCTTCCCTTCTATTGATGATGTTAACTGCAAGTGGAGATGTTTGCCTTGTGATTACAATTGCACACACAGCACAGTAGCTAATGAACAGCAGGAATGTGTTGCCTGGATTTAGGAACTCGATAGAGACATTCACAAGAACCCCTTATTTTAAGCACTTGGTAAGCAAAGGCAGTTCCACAAATGGAAAGAGCCAGGTTGAGACACAAGGCATCAGCTCAGTAGCTCCTAAAGATCTTTAAGTGGCGCAGCACAGCAAAGCCCCAGTACTCCCTCACTGAGGGGCCACCAAAACACCCATCTTACACCTCCTCCTTCCCATTTCTACAATGCATGAGAAGGATCCACCAGGTTGTCTCATGTCTTCTATTTATTCTTGGTTGAAATATGCTCAAGAGAACAGAGAGCCTGATTTTCTCTGCCAGGATGACAAGTGATTGGAATGCATTCATCTGAACCTAACTGTCTTGGTCATTTTTTCAGGCACCCAGAACCGACCCAGACTTTCACCCACCAAGATATTGCAGCTCTAATTAGAAATGCTCTGGTAGCTACTGAAGAAATTTAACAAACTTCCAAGTTACTGACAGAAACAATGCTCACCAATTAACACACCAACACAGCTCTCAGATTGTACTAACAGATTGTAATCCCTCCAATGCACTCCTTCCTTCCTTGGAGCACGCATGGCTCACTCGTCAGTCCTTTTTCCTTTACAGAATTATGGCGTAGAGGTCAGATGGTGACAAGAGTTTTAAAACACTTTGTTCTTTACTCTAAGTACCCACCTATTGTGTCTAATAGAAGTCAAATTACTATCTTAGTGAATGGGCACAGTCGGAAGGCTGTCATACACAGCTGCTGAAAAGACAACTTGAGAAAACAATTAGAAATATATGTTTTTTCATTTTGCAAATTTGCACATTCAAGTATTTTCCAACATTCTGTAAAGACAGAAAGTTATTTACCTTTATTTGGCTTTGCTTTACCATCAGAGTTGGGTCCACATGAACTCCTCTGATACCCCAGCATGGAGGAGAAACACGTTGCAATATGTATGCCCTTTTTGCAATACATATGCCTTTTGTGGCAACACCATGTAGGCAAGTATATAGTTTGTACCGTGGCAGTAATAATGAATGCCTAGTTAAGGCTCAAAGCCTCATTCTTCATGCATTTTCCCTCTAGTATCACAGAATATTAAGAAAAAAATGGGCAGTATGGGATATGACAATGAAAAAAAAATACCAACACATTTAGAAATTTACCAAGTTGGAAAAGTTACTTAAAAAGCACAACTCTTTCCCCTCAATTCCTACTGACAAGGAAAACAGGAATTTTTTTAAACTCCCATTTAGAAAGCACATCTTGTTTCTCTTCTTCAGAGAAGATAAACAGTATTTTTTATAGAGTATCTCAGTCCAGTGTAAATGGAATGTAGGCTAGGCAGAACTGAAGGTCATGTTGCAGTGAGCTCACAATGCTGCCCATTTAGAAGTATATAAGTTCATTAAAGCTCCTGCTGTATTCACCTATCAGAGCAAAGTGCAACTATATGTAGTTTTTCATTTATCAGCTATGTTTATTGGAATGGAAACAAACTATTTTCAGTCTTCAAGTTCTCAGTCTCTAAATGCAATGATAAACAAAGGAAATGCTAATTTAAACAAGTCTGCATCAACAAACTTGCAAGTAAAGCATTAATGTAAAATGTTTTGTTCCACTCATTCTCAGCTTGATTTAAAGCAAACAGAAGAAAGCCCTTTCAATATAAAGAGGAGTCACCCATTGATCATACTGTTCCAGGTTTTATATTCATACCACTCTAGGCCATGTGACAGAAGAGGAGGAAAAAACCAAAAATCTTGGAGTTACACAGGCCAGAAATTTATTAAATATTTGCTCAAATACATTCTGTATGGAACTGTTCCACTTGCTTGATTTTGCTGCTCCCAGGAAAGATCATGAACAGATGCACTGAGCTGTAATCGCCAATTAGGAATTGTTATGTACGAAAGTGTTAAGTATGGGGCTGCAAACTCCATCTGGCCAGATCTGTGTCTGGAATTTGACTAGGAACCTCCTTTCAAAGGGTTCAATTTGTTAAAGTTGCTGCACCAAACGTTATTTAGAAGAATGTTTTATGTTTTGGTCTTTTTAGAACAAGAAAACACTTCAAATATTTGCTATTGAAGTTTTCAATACTGGAATCATTTAGTCCAGTGTGTTTTGCAATGGGGTCTCTAATTTTTCATATGGTCTCTCTTCTAAGTATCCCAGAATATTTTAGTCTTCTGTTTTGGCTTCCATTTCCTCGGCATCATCATCCCCATCCACTTCAGCATTTTCCCTCTCCAGTCTTTCCAACTGCCTTGCAAGCTCAGTCTCGTCTGTGTCAGTGACCACCTTAGGCTGAAAAAAACCAAACACACAGCAAGCTGTCATAAAGAAAGGTCACATGATTTGTAGACTCTGATTCTACATAAAGAGCAAGAGATAAAATACATCCTGAAGTCACACTGCAAAACCCAGGAAAATTAGATTTTCTGGCCATTTGTTTATTTCAGGAACACAGAGGTTCCGATTTTACTGGTTTTTTAATAAAACTTGCAGCACTACTGATCTTGCTCTATTTTAGAAATATTGCAAGGAAAAAGGTTGTATTTTAGAATGTAATTTGTTCTTACCTCCATCTGCACATTAAAGACTCCTCTCTTCTCCTCAATTTTTTCTTTAATTACAGCCATGGCTTGATTCAGAACAGACAGTCCTTCAGTTCTCTCCAGTGTTGTAGTAGTCATCACATAACGAGGAGGGGCTATCAGATTAATCTATCACATTGTAAAGATTGTGGAAAAAAGCAAACTCAGTAACAAAGGAACAGATATTATGCCTAGTTAGACTAAAAATTAAAAGCACTAAACCCCATATGCTTTCTCTTTTTTATGATGACTGAATAAGTAAACTATTTCTTTTGCTACAAGAGACTATTATAAAAATAGTCTTTATATCTTAATAATCTTTATAAAAAGTAATTTTCAAAGGAGAGAGTACTTCCAAGTTTTTTTTAAAAACACTTATTCAATAGTTCATTTAACATCCAAAAACTGTTGGAGAAGAAAAACTAGGCCTGGGTGCAGCAGTCATTCTACCAACACTCAAATGTAAGTAGAGTAAACTTTCCTTTTCTTACACAATCTTATACCTGAAAATAAAAGTTATTGTTCCCTAGTTAAGACTGCATAAAAGAACAGTGGGTATTGTTCTGTGCCAAAACTTGAATAAACCAAAGAGAACAAATACAGCTTCCCAAACTTTGAAAAGCACTGCACAACCACAGGAAGGACTGCCAGCATACAGCTGAAAGAAGCGTGTTACAGCCCTGCTAGAGAAGAGCTGGAAATCAGGCACACTGGCTTGATGGGGCAGAGCAGTTGCATGCTACTGGTCCCTGAGGGCATCAGAAAACTTTGCTTTTGATTGCATTATTGAGACTGACACTCACTTTGATGGGCATGTTCTCCGTGGAACAGTTCAAGCCTGCTCTCAAAGCTTCTTTTACTGCATCTATGCCTTCATAACCATAACAGGCCACCTCAATATCTATAACAGAGAAATACAAGTAATAAAATTTTACAGTTGCCAAGAGCTGCAAAATATTTAAAGGTTTTTAACTTAAGTTTTAATAAATCTTTTTAGCAACCAATGTTTATCCACAGCGAGAGCCTCAATAGCTCCCAAATCTGAGGAAGGCATTACATTTGCTTGATTTGTAAGTTCTTCAGACAATGCAACATTTTACATGGTGCTTTGAAAAGCTGGGACACAAAATTATACACTCATATTCATTCACTTCTCAGCCAATAAGTACACCACCAATAATTATGTACTTCACATGGAGAGATGAAGATATAAAAGCAATAAATGCAAGATCAGGAAAAGTGAAACTTGAAAAGGAAGACATCCACAAAGTTATGGAATTCCACCAGCAATTACAACAAAGGCACAGAGGCATCACTTGAGGAACATTACAATACATTTTTTAAAGGTTAACATATGGTTAGAATTACAGTTAGCTATAGCTTTTTGTAGGTGTTTGAAAATCAGTGCATAAAGTAATGCTGGTGATATCTGTAATACTCTGATCAGTGTAAAGACTAAGACTTCTTTACCTGCATAGCAATGGCACAAGACTAAGCCACACAAAGAAGTTGGTTTCACTTCCAGGTGACTCAAAAAAACCTGCTAATTCTGAGCTATCCAGAACAAATTCACAGACAAACATCCCACTCAGCCTCAGGATGAGAACAGAAGCCAATGGCAAGATTCTACACTTGCGCTGATGACAAAATTAGTGACTTAGACCATGAGAACAAAACAGGCAGCATGAAGGAAGTTAGAAGACATGCTCATCAAGTAACTTTATCTTCAAAAGTGATGTAGTGCTATTCATGTTAGTAAATGCACTCTTCATGGCCATCAAATTTTTGAAGCCTATGTTAACTCCTGGGAGTCTGAAGCAACAGGTTTTACATTTACATTCAACTTTTACATTTACAAACAGAATTTTACATTGCCTTACTTTTTGTACTCTCTTCTTGATTTCAGTGTCATGCAGAAAAGGCTTATCTCTTCTCTCCACAGTACTCAGCAAGTGTTAATGCTCTTCAATATACACTTGCAAGAGCAGAGGCAATTTCTCAATCTAGTTAGAAATGTGATTCTGCTACACTATCTGTTTAATGGCAAGCATGCCTTTAGGCTGTTCTGTAGAGCTGGATTTACAGTTTTGAAGTATGTCTTCTGAAGTCATGCAGTCATGTACTTTTTCTGCCCACACCAAAATCCACAAACTAGCTCATACATTAGAAATGTGCTAGGCTTGAGCTGATATAGTCTGCTGAATGGTGTGCAATCAACCTGTTAGAAATACTATTTTCACATGTTTATGAATAAGTGACTAAGGCACATGCTGTAACTGTGCTGGCAGAGTTCAATCATCCTGTCAGGGAATCAATGAATTTAAAACTCTGAATAATGAAAAAGAATATTGTAGATGCAATAATTTAGTTTCATTGTGTGCAAATGCAATATGACAGACTGCATTATCTATCATTACAGTCCATGTTCCAAGGAATGTGCACTTTGGGGGAAAAACAAAAGCCAAACCACCTTGCACTTTGGGACAGACCCCACACAGGCAATTTGAAAGCAATCCTTGATTAAGGTGTCTTAATTCTCAACAGCTCCATTCAAATATCAGCATTATGAACCATAAGTTTTGACTGAGTTTATAGTTTGCAACAAGATACACTGTTTCAATATAAGCATCAAGACAGGTCCAAAGAGCATGTGGTAAGAACTCACCAGCTCGGATTTTGACTGCCTGCGGTGTCAGCCGTCTGTTAATATTGTCAATCAATACGCGCCTCTCTTCCTCTGTCAGATCCAGGCTGTCCAGGATTGCAGGGTCTCTGAGCCAAGCAAAGCAACGTTACAGAAGTTATACTGAAGAGGAATACAACACAACATAAACTTCTGGTACTACTTCTATTTCTTACAAATAATCCTAGATATCTACCAGGCAAAGAAAACGGGGAAATTTCTTAAGAACCCATTGAAACACTCCAAGAAATTGAACACATCTATTTTCAAAGCATTTTCTATTGGTAAACACAGCAGGTAAGTCGTTTACTCAATCTGTTCTTGGAAGGAATCACCTGAAGATTTAATTTGTTTTTTAAAAAGTGAAGAAATGGCTTTTCCTGCTCCCTTTATATCAGATAAATAGAATGTGACAAGTATCCAGCTTCTTGATATTGTTATATTTCCTCCAACGTGAAGATAAACTCATACCACATAAGAGCAAATCCATGATGAATCTGGAGTTTTAAAATTATTTTAGTGTTTTATTCAAACCAGATATTTGTCATTCTACAAAATAACCCACATTCATTCCATGTTATTCCTACTTGTTTTTAACAGTATCTGGATCACAGACAGTGATCCAGTGATACTTATCAGCTGGCTACATTCTGGGCTAAAGCAAGGATAAAGGCTTTTTAAATCCCAAGCTAATAGTTTCAAATTCAGAGATCAAAGAAGCAAACTCCTCGGCTGTTTACCAATATAAATTTGCAGCTCTTTTTTGAATAAGTGGTGTCAATTTTCTATTGCTGTATTGAATTTATCCCAAATCTATCTGAAACAGAGTACATAACCAAAAAACTCACAGAAACAGTTCCTGTTCTGCAGAGACAAAAGTCGCAGTTTTCTGAAAAAAACACCAGATGACCTACAATACTACCAGCAGGCAAACATGAAATAAAATGGCCCAAAAGCCAGAAGTAGTACTAGAGAATACTGCTGCTAATAAAACATCATCTTCCATGTTTTGGTATACTAAGCAGAGAAAGTAGAAGGGCCAAGCAAGCAAACAGAACCCAGAAACACGGCAGGTTTTACAGATCAAAATACGAACCTGTATGGCAGAAGTGATTTATGGTACATACAAATTCTGCTTTATTTCCAAACTGCTTTATCTCTGAAAGGTGTTTAATCTACCTATTAAACCATTAAACCATTAATCTACCATTAAACAATAGGTCCCCAACGTTTAATTTCTACTGATTAGAAGGGAAATATACTGTCCAATTTCTGCCACATGTATCATGCTGTGTGAAACTCCAAAACACTAATCCTCAGTACAAAGAAAGGAATAACAAGCCAAATTCTTAGAGGGAATTCTAAACCTCACACAGCACTCCAGCAAGAATAGGAAGGCAACAATATTCACATTGTTCTACTCCACTGCTATACATTTATGTAGGAGCACAACAGGAACAAATAAAAGTTGCTGCAGTCCACAGTCAGAAATCCTAAGGCATTACTGATGGAAAGATGTTTTGAGAACAGACAGCTTCAGAAGTTTATGCTCCAAACTGAGTAGCAAATGAGCAACAAAAGGCCTGAGCTCAGGAGTTTTCATGAGTATACAACTGAAGCTAAAACAGCCAGTGCAACTAAAGGTGGTTTTTAAAAACAACTCTATTATACAGGTGTTTAACTAAGTATTTATCAGTTAAGAGTGATCTGGAATTCCTCTTACTGCAATATGCCCATATTTACCCCTTACCAGTAAATTTGCTATCACCAGAAAATAATTTTTACAATATGAATATTAATTCTAAATGAGGACACAAGCTGTTTCTTCCCCCAAAACGCAGAGCTGGTTTTTCAGCTACTTAAAACACGACCGAGCGCCCTGCTTACTAGAGGCACGGCCATTTCTAACAGCATTATTACCGCCACCTAGCGTTCAACTCCAGTTCATCACTCACACGCTCAGGTGATATAAAGGAACAAAACTGAAAATGTTTACTGAGAAATCCAGTCTAGGATTGACAATTTCACGGTAGATTCATAGAGGGAAACCAAATACTTCAATTCTGAAAGCAAATTAAGATATCAGACTCGATTAAAAAAATAAAAGCAATCTATTGCAGTGCATACTTCCTCAGCATCACAATTTTCACTTCTTTCTGTTCATAATTCCAGTTCTAAGTTTATGATCCTATTCTTTAAGTTTGGAAGTGGAAAGAAGTAACAAGTCGGCTTGTTGCATTTAAAAAAGAAAACAGCTGCCTCTGTAGTGGAAGGGTGACAGTCAGCTCTGAGTAGAAATGTCGTCAGACCAAGAACTAGGTATTTGTGATAAATACTGCCTGGGACTAAGACCAGGCAAATTCTGACAAAGACCAGTGGTTCTTCCTCTGTTAGACTGATGTCAAAATTTACTAGATTTACTTGACCAGTATATTCTCCACCCTGATTATGGGAAAGAAACCCAGTGATACAACCCAAAAGAACGTGGTGACAGATACATTTCAGGAAAAACTTCCTGCAATGTGAAGTAAGCCCCTAGAAGCACAAAAGAAGTCCTTACGAGACTGCATGCTTGAATGCATCATAAGCACCATATCCAGGTCTTTTGTACTTGTCATCAAACACCCAAGCAGTTCTCTGGAACAGGCTCTCAAGCTGCTCATCCTTAGTGTATTCCAAGACTTCAGCAACGTGGCGAAGGATGCTGTAAACCTGCAACACAGGAGCGGTAAAAACCCCAAACCAAATACTGAAAGCAAACAAAAATTTCTACTTGGAAGGGTTAAGACCACACAGCAGTAAGGATGGGAGCCTGAAACTACCTGCTCATCTTTTCAATAAGAAGTTATCCACAGTGTGCTAAACCAGCAAATACTTTTCAATTTCTGATCATTTGAATATACCCTTTTACATCATAAGTTCTCAACTGACATCTTTCTTGATCTATTAATTACTTAATAAGCAGCTTAGCATGTAACACTCATGGACACATGAGCTGATTATATACCCTTGCATGGGTAAATGAGAATCAAAGTATGCCTAACACATGAACGTTTTACTTTTATCTTATGTTGCTCAAGAAAGAAGCTGGAAATACACAGGGCCTAAATACTGAAAGGTGACTTACAGTCTTTGATTTTGTGAATTTGTCTTCACATTTGATTGCCTCCTCTGGAGAAACTCTTCTTTTTGACAAATCAATATAACCTGTTGGGGAAGACATTTTTAAAAGTGTCAGCCATTGTGCAATCTAAGTCTGACTCCATCAAGAAAAACTCATGAAGAATAAACACTCTGGCTCAGGATTTGCCCCCTGACTAGTTTCCCCATATGTTCCTACGGAGAGAAACAAGACCATACCTTGATGAATTTAAGCATCATTCTTTTCAATTAAGGCCTTAATATTTTCTCTGCAAATTCTGAACAAATTTTCCTAATATCTTAGCAACTAGTCATCTGTTTTTACATTTCTGTACAGTTTGGGGAAAAACAATCACTCCGGCATACAAAGAAGCAAATTTATTGCATATTTTTGCAGTGTTCAACACAATTTAATTCAAGGCTGGCACCCCATCACTTTAGCTCTGAACACTTTCCTAATAAAAAGGCCTCAGTCTGAAGGAAATGCCTGCGAAAAAAAATCCTTTTAACTTTCTTCTAAATTTTAAAAGGCCTCCACCTATTTCTCACAAACTATAGGTTCTCCAGTAAGTTCAATAAAAGACCATTAGATGAATTCCACGTGTTTCTCTGTTAATATGAAAACAAGATTAATTTGTAAAAGTGTGATTTCATTAGAGATGCTGGGAAGCTTATTTCGCTTCAGATTTATCTGCAATAAGTTTATTCTTGTCCTTCTTTTGTCTCTGCTTTTCCTTATCCTGTCATTCATTATTTATTCTCAGAGTTAACTGCAGGTTCAGAAGTATTCTAGAAAAGCATAGAACTTGAGAAACATCATACCAACAGTAACATTTCTAGGAGATATGCTCAGTGTTTATTATTTCTGTATAGCTGCATAGAGATCTTAGAGATTGTGTGGAACAGTATTATCAAAATCTGAAATGTTCCCAATAGAAATTACATTTAAAAAACCTTAAAAGATTCAAATGTTCAAAAGACAACAAAAACCAAAGCTGCCTGTACAATTTTAACTTGTACCCTACAAAATTCACAATGATTACATACTTGTCATCACCTTTATCAACAAGGTTTGAGTCTTGTTAACAAACAGGATGGATGGTGAGCACTAAATGCTTAACATCTAGATTTTTACATCTACAGCAAATGATCCTTCTCTTCAGTTGACTTAGAAAATCTACATAGGTATCAAAAGAAAATTTCACTTTACTATAGTTCAGTGACTGATGTAGTGAGGACCCACTTAAATCTTTACTGATGTGATTTACTTTCATTACTCCAATTCCCAAAGGACACAGAGGAACAGAAGAATGATCAGAGGTATGGTCAGTGATGGTCTATTTTAATTCAGTGCCCAAAAAAAGTAACCCTGGCAAAACCCACCAACACCTGCTTAGTTCATCTGCATTTCTGTCTACAAATTCAATCTTGATAGAGCCCACCGTATCCCCAGGTACCTTTCTCCTTGTCAACTCTTATGACCACAACGCATTCATTCCTGCCGATGCGGATGAGTTTGTTTATGGAACGAATCCGTCTCCTGGACAGCTCACTGAGCAGGATCATGCCCTCGATGTTGTTGTACTCCAGCAGGCTGACGTAGGCCCCCATTTCAGCAATGGACCGAACATTGACCATCACTACATCTTCCACCTCGGGGAATTTATGTTGGTAGAATCTACAGCTTAGTCCCGGCATTCTGGAATTCAAACACAAACCCCAAAGATTTTATTTCACATTCCATCACTGCCTTCTCCTACAAACACAGCAATAAACCAGCAAGGACTGGGGAGGATAGAGGGGAACAGTGGCAGAAAAAGCAGCAATTAGGATAAGGTTGTGCTTAGGTTTTAATAGAAATTAAATAACAAACTGACTTGTATTTCAACCACAACCATTTCCTAAGATGCTCTTTTTTTGCATTAACGTAGAAAAAGCTTTGCTACCCAGACTTCATTACCCACTTCAGCTGTCACATTGCCTTATACACAGCACACGGGAAAGGCTTCTTCAGGTGGTGGAAAGGTGGCACAGCACACCTCACAAGTATCTAAATTCATCAGAGTGTGTAACATTTTCACAGAATATTCTGAATTGGAAGGGACTCTCAAGGATCATCAATTGGACTGGAAGAGGAGGACACAGGAGAGAAGCCTGCAGTACTCATGAAGGACTTTGTGTGCACATAATATGACAGCATGTGAAGCTAAGAAAGTAAGAGGCAGATGGAAACTTCTATAGTACTGAGGAGAAGCAGACTCCAGATGACTTTTAAACTCAGCACAAGATGTTCAGAGTAATCCTGCAAGACCTGCTCCAGAGGCAAAACGTCAGCAAAGAAAGCAAAGGCATTAATCAGAACAGAACTAGCCTGGCCTGAAGTACTGAAAAGCCAAAAAAGGGGCCCTCCAAACAGACTGCTAGTCAGGAGGGGAAAAACCCAACAAAATCACATGGAAAAAACCAGAATTCCTCCATTATACATTCAAAAAAAAAAAAAAAGGGCAAACCCAACATTTCATAATCAAGTAGTGGTAAGGAGTGCTTAAACTGCTTTAGTTTTCTGATGATGAACCCATATGCTCCTAAACGTCGAGCTAGGTTACCTCCGTTGCCTATGCCTTGAAGCTTCACACAGAAAATTTTCTACAGCAGCAGGAGCCTAAGATGCCAAGTCAAATGCATCACTCCTTCAGAAGGTTTCAGCCACCATTTTTAAATTTTAGTAATGATCTTTACAGCAGTACTACTGCTTTCTAGCTACAAAAAAGTTTAAAATCAGAGTAGGACGGTAATGCCAAATGCTATGTTCACATGTCCACACAATTCAGAAGACCATGTCCACCCTTATTTCCTCTCTTAACTTGTAAAAGGGGAAATAGACTAGCAACGCATTATAAAAACACTCTGAAGGTTTTGTATAACTTTGTGTAAGCTGAAGCTGAACAGAGAACTCCAAGGTTAAAAAGGAAAACTTTACAGTTTGGCTTTCTAGTCCACTCAATGCAGCTCTGCTCAACCCTGCAGGTATGAGAAAGCTGCACTGCAAAGCAACAAACTCGAGCCACAGCGAGCAAGAGCGGACTAACAACCGCTCAGCACTTCACTCCTCTCTCCACAGTCACAAAGTTTTAATTTTGGCCTTCTGTGGAAGATCCCCAGGAGCAACACTACGCCCACCACGCCGAAGCCGGAATTCATCTTTTCCAGAGGCTGGACACGCCTCAGCCGAGGCCCTCACGGCCGCACAACGTCTGCGGAAACGGAGCCAGTCCCGACCAGCGCCGCCGGCACGGGCGCTGCCACACGACCGCCGCCGCACCGGAGAGGGGGCCGGGCAAAGCCCATCTCTGGCACGGCGCCGGCAGGAGGTCCGGGGAGCGCGGCCCCGCCGGCTGCCGAGCTGCGGGCGCGGTGCCGGTG
>VWYP01032777.1:115635-155700 GCA_013400435.1 Pycnonotus jocosus | reverse complement strand
CACAGCGGCGACAGCTGAGCCGGCCCCGCCGGTGACAGCGGCGACTGCCCGAGCCGGCCCCGCCGCGCTGCACCCCGCGCCCCGTCGCAGCCATGTCGGCCAAGGACCGCATCGAGATCTTTCCCTCGCGGATGTGAGTGTCCGCCGGGACGGGTCGGGATAGCGCCGAGGGGGGAGCGCGGGGGCTCCGTGCCGTGCCCGCGGCAGCGGGAGCGGCGGCTCTCGGGGCGCCCAGGGCTCCTCATCGGGGCTCGGCGCTGGGAATCGTTCCGCCGGTTGTGTGTGCGCTGCGCCGCCGACCGGGGCTCCACCAGTTCTGTGATGGAGCAGCTGAGGGCTGCTGGTCCTCAGATTGTTCAGGTTCTGCTCCCTGGCTCCACAGCAGCTCTGTCAGTCCTCGGGGGGCCGTGAACCTCGGCCCGGAACCGGGATGCCGGGTGGGGTATTTAAAATCATGTGATTACGCAAACCTTACTTAAAAAAGAACCACTTGTAGAATGTATGTGTAGGAAAAATGGGTAAATGGAACCACAGCTTCCCTTAACTTTGCAACAGACGACACTGCTGTACGAGAGGCTGGCCATAAAGTGTTAAGAAAGAAGAAGGAAGTAGAGTGCTCCCAGTGTAGTGGACAGTCAGGTAATTTTCCAGATCCAGACAGCAAACTCTTTGTCATGAAAGCATATGTCTCCTGAGAAGGCTTAGAAAGCTGCCAAAATTGGAACAAACACAAAAAGTTGAATAAAATTGCTGGTTTAATAACGTCGTTCAGTTTCTCTTTGGAACCCTCCAGGACAGACAGGCTTTGATTTAAGGTGAAAGGCTGTTTCAAATCTTCTTGCATAAAAGTGGGTTGATGCCTGCACATAATCTTTATAGTAAAAAGGATGCCTTGCAGGACAGAAAACCTCAAACACAGAATAATAATTATTCACTTTGTATAAGCTCAGGACATACAAAGTAACAGTTTATATGGAAAGATTAATACATTTCATGGTAAAGGTTCTGTTTTGAAATTTAGTTTAGAAATAAACTATTGCATACACAGAAATTAATTACTGCATATACTAAGTCATCTGGTCTTGCTCCTGTTCTTTGGTAGTGCTTTTTTTCATTCAGTTTAGGTGTCCAAGGACGGGGCACTTCAATTGCTCTTGAAAGGTATCTGGTTTTGTGAGGTCCCGTGTCACTGTGGCAGGAGGAGGGTCATGTACAAAGGTCTAATGTTTACAAGCCTGGTTTCAAATGAGGTGATAAACAATAATGAGGGTGGTGTTCCCAAAGGAATAAACATTCCTTTCTAGTTGGCAAAATAAAGATGAATGGCAAAATAAAGATGACCTGTTTCTGCAACAATTGATTTTGTTAACTGACAGAAGAGAATTTCAAAAGGTTTACTTTTATGTTGGTTTGGAGGTTTTTTGTTGTTATAAGGTGGCTTGCTGGTGTGAGCCTCTTCTGTGCTGGATATCTTCAATTCCAGAAGCTGCTCAGTTTCCTTGAGAGTAAACAAGACTTTGTTTATTGCACTCTCAGAGCGGGTGAGATCTTGCTTGAACTAGAAGGCCAGCCAGTCTCTGGCGGGTAGCGAACAGAGCTAACAAGTTAGTTCAAGGTGATGACAGACACCTGCTTGTTGGAAAAGTAAAGTTGCCTTTTTACTTTGATTTTTAAAAAAATCATAGACATTCATAAAGTATTCATGGTTTTCAGTTCTATTTATTTGGCAGATGTTAATGGAGCTATTCTCATCACATGCCAGTAGATGTGGCCAGTAATGGATTCCACTGTGTAGAGAGAATCTTAATGAAACTTCTTTTTTCCAAGGTCATAGAGGAAGTGTGTAAGAACTTGACTTGAGCAGTGTCCTTTGTGCACAGTGGCTGCATGTACAAAGCAGTACAGTTCCTAATTTCATACAAGAAACCTATAAGTGTGCTGCTGGAAGTAAAGGTGAAAGCTACAGCTAACTCACTAATATCTCTTTTAAATTGTTGCTGCTTTTGATTGTCTTTAATAGCTTGTAAATCTCCTGTGCAGCATATGAAGCTAAGGAAAACCAGACTGTACAACTGCTGCATCTTCTTGCTCTGTAAAATCAGAACATGGCATCAGTCATTATGACCACATGAGGAATTTGCTGTCTTGTCTGATTTTGAGAAGATGGCATTGCAGTAAAAGGACTTAAAAGCAATACCAGTGTCACAGTGACAGTGGGCGTTTGCAGTAGTTTGATTTCTGGTACTTCTAAGTCATGAAGAAAAACAAATACTCTTATTTCCTATTATGGGAGCACTGAAAGATGTCTTGTCAATTTTCCATGACCTTTGACTTCACAGATAATAACCTTGTAGTTCACATTGATGATGGAGATAAATTCCCTTGATTAAAAATGGGAATTCTGTCCTGAAGTGGCCATCTTGTTTTACTGCAATTGTGTTTCTTGGTTGCATTGTAATTTCAGTCATATGCATGTCAGAAAACTTCACATAATTTTTTTCACAATCCATTCAGATGATGCAGGATGTTTTTTCTTTATTCCTCTGCTTACCAGGGCTCAGACCATCATGAAGGCTCGTTTGAAAGGAGCCCAAACAGGTCGTAACCTCTTAAAGAAAAAATCTGATGCTTTGACACTTCGATTCAGGCAGATCCTTAAGAAAATTATTGAGGTAGGTAAATTAGAATTTTCCTTTGTTTGACTCACTTTACTTGAAATCTGTCTGTTCTGCCTGTTGTGCATTCCTGTTCTGCTGACTTCATTACATAGGTGGGAATATAGGACAACTTTCTGGCTAACCTGTTTTTTGTAGGTGAGACTATTGAGAACACATGAGCAGAATTTTGGTTTTTTGGCTGCAATGATACAGGAACTTGAAAGAGTTAAAATTCTTCACCTCTTTCCAGACAGTCTTAGCCTCTGCTTTCTTTTGTGTCCCAAGTTCCCTGTCATCTCTTCTACATTACAGGGAATTGGCTCTGATGCTGCCAAATACTTTAGGATTGGTATTAACATGTTCTGTAGCCCCATGTTTGTTGCTTTATCTGGCTTGAGGGGATACTGCCGATCTATAATGTTTCCTGCGTGACTAGGTACACTAGCAAGCAGAAATTTTGTCCAGATGGGACTTGTTCCTTTATGAAGAAACACAGAGTCCTGCTTCTTCCTTTGTAACATGGATGACAAATCTGAGAGAGTCAGTAGAGCCTACTTTGTGTTCTCTTCTGCTGTAGCAGATGGGTTAAGTTGTGCTGTTTTAGCTGCTGCAGTGTCCATGGTTAACCATGCTTTAGACAAGCTCTCTTGCTCTGTCATTGCTTCCTGTACATTGTCTAACACACAAAGGCTGGTGTTTCTCAATAGCATGGGTTTAGCTACAAGGGCTACAAATCTGTAAAAATTGGGAAAAAAGGGAGTGGGAGGAGAGTGCAGCTTCACAAAGCAGCATACATTTGTATGTTGAAAAACAGCTTCAGCTGCCTCATAATATTCCATACAGTGTGAAAGAAGAGTATTTTCTTACTGAGCCACTTTATTGTTGCGATTTAACCCCCATATAATAGAATTCCATAATTAAGACAAATATTTTTCTGCTTCTATGAGTTTTACAGTGTGAAACACTGACATTTTGCCAGTCACATGAGAATTACAATTTCCAGTTTGAGAGTAAGCTGTGCATATAGGACTTTCTTACACTCTTCAATTTCTTCTCTTTATGCTGCTAGTTATTTATCCTGGAAAAGGAGTAACAATGTGCCTTGTGTTTGCTACCTTTTTTTTTTTAAACAGACTAAGATGCTGATGGGTGAGGTGATGAGAGAAGCTGCCTTTTCACTTGCTGAGGCGAAGTTCACAGCAGGAGATTTCAGGTGAGGACTACTGGGCTTCCATGAGGATGTGTTACCTATGGGAAAGAGCTATCAACAACTTAATATTTTTTTCTTTTGGAAAAAAAAAAAAAGATAAATTCTTAAAGGCACCTAAAAAAAGATGACAGTGGACAGGAAGAACTGAATTCTGTTATGTAAAGGTGGGAGACATCACTGCAGGAGAGAGACACCTTGCATGATGAAAACATATACTCCATGGGAAGCTAAACAAGTGGAAAGATTAACAGAATTTTGTTTTTGTCCTTGTATGGCAATACACAAGGCAGAAAGTCAGACAGACTTGATTAGCATAGCTGGTTTGATAACCAAGATGCCATGGCAGGAACAAACAGAACTTTGAAGATTACAGGTGATGGGATTAAACCTGCTTACAGGAAACAGAAGATTCAATCATCTCTCTCCAAGCAAGAAGTGTTGTAAAATGTATGAGTTGTCTGTGTAATTTGTAACTTAATTGTAATAGTAGAAAATCATTAATCTTCCTGAAATGGTATATAAGCTTTGGCAAAATCTGAGTAAAATCGAATTCTGATCACCGAATCAGTCTTCCCGTCTCTCCATCAATCGTCAATATCCTTGGTTTGAAAAGGTGTTGCTTTTTGCAGCTTGGAATCAAAAACATAGGGAAGCAAGAGTTTACATCAGAATATTGGACAATTTGTTAATTTGGTCTTGTGAATCTGAGGGACAGGTGTAATGTGTGCTCTTTTCTGCCAGTACGTCACACAGTGATTTTACCAGTTGTTCTCATCTCCTACCTCGCTGGCCTTTGTCTCACTGGGGCTAGAGAGGGCTGGGTGCAAGAGGGGAAACAAATCCTTTTCCTCCAGCAGGATACTTTAATTGTATTTTAATAAATCACAGTTCTGCCTAGGGTGGTGGTGTAATTCATTCAGGTGTTTAAGATTCAGCTGTTGGTACTGCCAGCTCACGAGGAAGAGCCAAGTGGTCAGACACAGCAGTAATCTGCATGCTGCTGAAGAAAAGTCTTTTTGCCCTTTCATTTGGATATAGTGCTGTTTCCTGTCCTAACTAGTCAATGTGTTTAGCTATAAACAAGTCAGATTCCACCCTGTAAGTAAACTGGACTTCAGCAGAGGAGTTAGTTGTAGTAAGCTGTTCTTGGAAGACCTTAAGTTACTTTGGAATGCTTCAAGATGAATTGTTGTACAAGTGCAAGTTTGTTAATACGGTAGTTGGTGGGTAAATAAATTCATTAATGGTCTGAAAGAACAAATACTTAGAATCTAAAATTACAAAATGGCCTTGGTTTGCTTTTAAAGCCTTGAAATTCCTTCACTTTCATTGTGAAAAATCTTACAGCTTGATTAGACTCAATGTTATTAAAATAATTTGCCAAATAACTAGCTAGTTTTTCAGCTATGCTTTGTAAACTTAATCTAAGATATTTTTAAAGTTACATTTCATAGATTCTGCATCTTTTCCAAACCTTGCTGGAAACCTGTTTCTTTCAAAGCTTCTGTGTTAGCTTTAAAGACTGCAATGAATTGCATAGAGAACTGAGCTGCCAACACTTTCCAGGTCCTTGTAGCTATTTGATAACTGATTAATTTTGTATATAATGATGAGTTAATGAACCACTTCAACTTTCCTGATTAAGATCTGTGTTTTCTTCCTTACAGCACCACTGTGATCCAAAACGTGAACAAAGCACAAGTCAAGATCAGAGCTAAAAAAGACAATGTGGCAGGTGACTCCTTTCCAGGCCATGAGTACTTCAACTCATAAGGGAATTGTGGGAGGAGACTTGGAAATAGGCAGGAATGTATCGAAACACTTTATTTTTTTTCTTACCTAACTGTAGGAACACCTGTAATTTGTTGGGGTTTTTTTCACAAATAGCTTATGATTTTTGTATTTGGTTACTTACCTCTCATAAAATAAAATTAATGTGTGTAAACTGCAGTCCAATTCCTGAATCTGTGGACAAAGCATAACTTCCATAGTGCTTTACTGGAAACCAGATCAGGAGTTAAGCCCCAAAGTTAAATAAATTTCAAGCAATTGTCTATCCACAATTGTCTATGAAGAAAACAAGACAGATAAATCATGACTAAATGATTAAAATATTCCTTAAGCAAAGGGAACATATTACTAAACAGAAACATAATGAAACTGAATAAGCCAGAATACCTCCCTTAATTTTCCATGGGTCTTGATCTCCACAAACTCAACACAGTTCCGAAGTTCCGTATTATATGGCAGAGCCAGCATGAGTTAATTGTTCCAAGCTATGTAGGAATATTTTGTAAACAAAGTTTCTGACATTACATAAATAGAAGCAAATGGGGTAAAAGTGATCTATACTTAAATCTGTAACCTTTTAGGTCTCTTACATGCATTTTTTGTTTGCTCTGTCAGGTGTAACCTTGCCAGTTTTTGAGCATTACCAGGAAGGAGGGGACAGTAAGTACAACTCATGTGTTTTCTGTCTTTATGTACTTATGGCTATTCCATGCTCATACAGAAATATTGTCATGTCTTAATGGTAAGTCAGTTTACATTCATAGGTGTAGGGGTACTTAGCTCCTTTGATGCTTTGCCCTGGTCCTGTGACATGGAGGGATTATTAGGAACTCCAATAGATACTACTTTCCTGAATCAGCGAGTTTTTCAAGTGAGAAGACTTGTCTCGTATTTCCAGATTTTGGGACTTCTAAGTCTTACTAGAGACGTGCACAACATAAACCACTATAAAGACAATTTGTTAATGGGCAAAGGCTTTAGCCTCTCACTTGATGAGCTCTTTATGTCACTGTAGTGTGTAAAATATTAATTTTTATCTAGTAAGGAAACACTACAATAGCAATACTAACTTTTTTTTTTCAGGCTATGAGCTGACTGGCTTGGCCAGAGGTGGAGAACAGCTGGCTAAGCTGAAGAGGAACTATGCCAAAGCTGTGGAGCTGCTTGTGGAACTGGCCTCATTACAGGTTGGTGGGAGTTGAAAAAGAACAGGATCGTTGGTTTCTTACTTTTCTAAAATGAAAGTACCATCTCTCAGTAGTTGTAGCTTAATCTAGTCCCAGTGGTGTACAAAATTGCAGAACTTTTTTAGTCATATTACTGCTTCAGAGAAATCCTTATTCTTTAATGCTAAGAAGAAACTGTTTTGGAGAGTTGGTATTTGTAACTGCTGATGTGCAGTATTCACTGTGCTAGTGACATTAGTAGAAAACATTCTGCTTTTATCAAGGACATAGTTTGTAAAGCTACATTATAGACTTGGCCTTCAAGTGTTATTTGGTTTTGTGCACAGAATCAATGGAAATACTGAATTTTTCTTATTATGTATTAATTATTTAATCCCATTCCATCAGACGTCCTTTATTACTTTGGATGAAGCCATTAAAATAACAAACAGACGTGTGAATGCAATTGAACATGGTGAGTATTTTTCTGTTTGGGATGCATAACATTTTTCTGTCTCCATGCAAGATGAGGAGCAGGGTCAAGGAAGCCACTCTTTCTTGTTAGAATTTCTCACCAGTTCAAGAATAGTTTCTAGAAAGCATTACAATTAAGCATATTGGAAGAAAGAAAATATTAAAAGCTCAGTGGAATGGACTGGAGGGCACAGATAAATGAATAGGCAAACATGAGAAAGTAATCAGGAAATTGTATTAAGAACCTACAGGACAAAAGTTTTACAAACATTCTGCAGTCCTTGCTAGTGACTCTGACTTACCCGGTGAAGCCTACTGACTAGAAGCAAAATACAGGATGTTTCTATGTGTTAAGATGTTCCAACAGCTAGCATAATAAACTTCAAAAAACTAAAATATATTTAACTTTAAATCACTCTAATAAACATTAAAACTGTAATGGTAGTGCCCAGTGGAGAGCCTGGTGACATCTTGGTTTTGGATGGAATAGTCCTTATGTCAAGACCCTGGCATTTTAATTTGATCTGAATTCTTTATTCTTCATGTTCTGGTTTGTAAATTTATTTCTTGCCATTTCTTAAGTACTACTACAATCCCAATATTGACTGTGATTCCTTTTGCTGCAGTGTCCAGAGTACTTTGTTTCAAGTTGCTGAGTTTTGATGTCCTGGATTTAATAATTTTTGCATGTACACAGTAATTTCAGTCCATGTTTCCAAATTATCCTTTTCAGCAGTTTTTCACAGACTGGTTTCTTTGAACATACAGGCCTTAACTGCAGCTTATCACTGAGAATTTGACTAAGAAAAGGTTTCCTCTGCAGCCTTCCAAATAATGTTGGTAGTGCTGATAACAGGTTTCTTCTTACAACAAATGATTCTGACACAGAGCTTGCGCAGTTTGGTGTTAAAGCTGTGTTTAGTGTCTTATCTTTTCTCTTGTGATTGTGTTGTATTTGAGCATTTGTCTTCATGATGGCCTTTTTAAACAGAGAGAATTGTGAGTAGAGATGCTATACTGAACAGAAGTTTCTGAAACAATGTGATGGAAGAACAGTTTTAATTCAAATGTTGCCCACTTCTCAGGACTTTTTTATATTTTGTGTACTTATCCATCAGGAATGATCTTCCATGAAAGACACAGATTTGCCCTAGCCAAAAGAATTACTAGATTGACTTCAAACAACATCTGTGCACTACATTAGATAACTTCCTGGCTAATATAACAGCAGTCTTATCTTCCTTATTTATATATTTTTAGTGATCATTCCCAGGATTGAGCGTACTCTTTCTTATATCATCACAGAACTGGATGAACGAGAACGAGAGGAATTCTACAGGTAAAAGACTAGTCAAAAAACTAGACTGATCTCTTTCCTAAAATAGGCCATTCCTCTGAAAAGAGTTAGGAGAACTGTTCACCAAATGTGGCAGCAAATATTGTTAAACATGACCTCATTCTTACTGCACATTGAGTTTCCAGAGCTGGGTGCTCAGAGCTCACCAATTACTTGTCTGAAAGTTATAAATGAATCTCTTCCATTAAGTTGTACATAGCTGTCATTGTTCTTCCAGAGGGAATGATGTGATACAGTACTCTGAGGTGTTCTGCTTTAAGGACACCTTTGCCAATAAAGTCAGTATTCTGGGCTACCTGAAACAAAAATGTCAAACCAGAAATTTATGAAAGAGGAATGGACTTGATTAAATACAAGCAGAATAGTATAAGGCAGCATTTAGGGTCAAGAATATAATTTATAGTTTGGTTGAGTTTTTCAATTGCAGCAGCTAGCAATAAAAGCCATCTATTTTTGCCATTTTGCCAAATCTGATTATTTGTTACAGAATTTTTGTTTCCTGTGGAACTTTTCCAGGTAGCTTTATCAGATCCAAGTTGTATGGCATAGCTAATAACCTATTCTATGAAAACATATTTGCTTCACAGATAAAGTTGCATTTTTCTTGACAGGCTTAAAAAGATCCAGGAAAAGAAAAAAGTCTTGAAAGAAAAGTCTGATCAAGAACGGGAGCTGCGGAGGGCTGCTGGTGGGGAAACTGAGCCAGCCAATCTCTTAGCAGAGGAGAAGGATGAAGATCTTCTCTTCGAGTAACCCTGCACAGTTGTTGTATATGGAGCAGGAAACCCAAAATACAGAATGTCCAGTTGAAATATAATTCAAGACATGTTGCCTCCAAGATACTCATGTGGCTTCTCATTTGGTGTCCAAGTCTTGAGTTGAATGGATTGTGGATTTTTCCTGGGAGATTAGAAATCTGGGAACTTGACTACAGCGTAAGAGGAAAGGCAGAAATTGGTCAGATGCTTTACTATTAGGAAAGCCTTCTGGTCCATGTTCAGCCTGTTTATTCACTTAGTAGGAATGACTGTTGAAAGGTATATTTTTTTGAAGGATGGCTCTGGATTTGCCTAATCAGATTCATCTAATTGCTCCCCTTCCTAGTACAAGCAGACAAAAAGGGTATTTAGGGAGGAAGATGCATGTGATGTTCTTTGCTGCTGAAACAGCAATGTTCAAGTTGCTTAGAGCCAGTATTGGCACAGCTGAAATCCTGTAAAGGAAACTCTAGTTTTCTAACCTGTTCATGAAATCCACAGTCTTCTGTGATATATTTTTGTTGCACGATTGTTACCATTGGCCTAAAATAACTACGGTTTTAATTAGAGGTTCTGCCAACTTGTGTACTGTCTGTGCTAGAAACAAGTGTAAATTTTAACTGCTAAAACACCTGGTGTCTGGCTTGAGTTGCTAGAAGATGACAGTCTTAAAGCTTGTTGTGTTGATTTCAAAATAAAACCTCTGCTTCACCCTTTACACCTGACATGGAAACCACACTGAGCACCTCCTTACAGCATGTGCCCACATGTACCTAATCTTTACTGCTTTAAATAAGTAACTATGGAGAAGTGGCTCCCTCCACTTCTCCGTCAAAAGCACATAGAAACAACCATCTAGCTACATGTTGCTGCAAATCTTCATTGCTTCACTAGGCTGGCAAGCAAAGCAGGGTTGAATGTACAGCAGTCCATCCTTCCTGCAATTCTTGTGTCCAAGGATGATGAGTGGAGTCCAGGAGAGTGGCTGATCAGCAGGCTGTCACTCAACCCTGCTCAGTTTGAAGAGCTGTTTTCCTAAAGACAGAAGCACAGAATCATTTAGATTGTAAAAGATCACTAAGATCAGAGTCCAACCTTTGACCAAGCACCACCTTGTCAGTCCACAGCACTAAGTGCCATTCCTCAAACACAGTGGTTGTGGTTTTTTTCTTGAAGACACTGGTTTGCAATCAGTAAACTGAACACATGCCTCAGAACTAATGCTAGTTCATGGTTTCTACTACTGCAAGTCTAGTCAAGATAAACATCTTACTTTAAACGTGATGCAGCACCTAACTGCAGATGCAGGGTAACTGCAAGGAGTAAATTTCTATTAACACCTTTAAAAAATCATTTTAGAATTGTATGAATAATAAGGCCACTTTTTTCTCTTGTGAAGCTGCAGACAGCACAGCTGAATAGTAAGTCCATAGTTTGTTGTAAAGATACAGATCGAGCTTGAAAGAGACACTGGAGCTCTGCAGACCTGTTGTTGCCTCTCCCACAGGATGGATGGTGTCAGAATGTGCACAGAACATCCTGTAGGGCACGGATGGGTCACAGCATGTTTCACACATTCAGCAAAGTGGCAGAAAGAAGACTCCCAAGATTCACTACAAGTAAAATTGTACAGTGATTTATTTTAAATCTAGAAATATTTTACATTTTTACATTAGTGTGCAGTTCATGATGTCTCAAAATACAGAGTGCAGATACATGTATAAAAGTACAATGTGGGGCTAACCACAGGTCTCAGTAAAGTCACCTTAATTATTTAAGGCATGGAACCCCCCATCTAATATTTTTAAAAGTCACATTTAATTACATTCAGATTTTTTTTAATGCAATTCATCTATAACTTATTTTTAATTAAATCTGGACTGGTAAAAATGCAGATACCCTCAATTCAGTCTGATACAGCTCACTACAAAGCCTGGGATAAGGTTGAAAAGTTTTACCAGTGAAGTCTATGTATTTTCTTTTATTCTCCAGGGAACTAGCACACATTCTTCATTAAACAAGATGGAGTAATTTCTTCCACAGGGTAGTTCCAGGTCCAAGCTGGCAGCAGATGGACAGCCAAGTATATATTTCAGTGCTGCTCAGGCTCCTCCTTTCAGCAGGAGGCAAAGCTAACACTGGTTAAAAGCTATCATAGCACCTCTCTGTGGATGTCAGTGAGTTCTGTGTGCCTTGGGAATTAAGAGAGTAGAGCTGAACTTCAAGCAATATGCTTTAAGTCTACATTCAAAAGCTCATTTGTATAAAAACAGATTCTGTACACCATTTCAGAAAAACTGGGGAGACAAACATGAATGAAAGCATTAATGGCGTGATTTGCTGAGACTGATGCTGCCTATAAACACTGAATACCTAAGGGGGTTCAGCAACCACCTTGACCTGATTGTGACTGGCAGAATTTGGACAGCACCTACACAGCTGAGCTAGGTTAACTCCTCAACATGCTTTACTGCTTTCCACTTTCTTGTCCAGACACATTCAATACCCAAAAGCCTAGTACATCTACAATCATCTTTCTTTAAACAGAGTAGAACCAACACAGTTTTTCCAATATACCTGGCCACTGCTGTTGTCATAAACTATGGATGAAACTGAGAACAAGCCTGCAATGTGAGGCAAAAAGCCATAATATTTAATATCCAGCCCTTAGGCCAACAGTAGCACAGTATTATTTCTAACATTGACTTGACCTCTAAGATACTCAAGTTTCCACCCCATTTTCTTTCTGAAGCGTCATTTCTTATCCCTACTAATTGCTTAATTGTTTTTCAGCCCTAAATATTAATTAAACCAGCAAATAATTTTGGTTTTGACAGGAATCCACTCTATACTTCAATTTTTCAATACAAAAATGTACTGATTATTAGTTCAGTACTTAGGACAGTTATCTGACAATTTCTTCATATCTGCTCTATACTTTGAGCCCTTTAACTATGGGTGTGAATTTGTTCTACTGACATTTTAAAGAAGAATATATGTAAGACAGAATGGAAAACAGCAACTACTTTTTTATCCTTCAACATTAGACAGGAGTGAACTACACATTGAGATAACTCCAGTGTTTTACCTATAGGAACAAAGAAGTACTATGGCTAAAAGAGATATTCACAGTTAAGGTTCTTTGTGCTACCCAAACCCAAACCAGCCAAGATACTACTATTCATTTAGTGTCAGCAACAACAGCTCTAGTGCAGATGCACAGCCACAGTAGTTAAACCTTCACAGCCAGAATCATTTGAGGATGCAGAGATGCTCCCACCTGCTTTGCAGAATGCATTAGGATACAGACCATACCTTTTGTTCCCTTGTTTCAAGTTATTTGTTTTAACCATTAAAAATATTCCCCTTTCTTGTGACTGCTCAGTCAGTTATCAGTGTTTTACACATATTTTCACTGCAGTACTGAGCAAATGCAGGACAATACGTTGGCTAGTGAATTACAATAACACAATAGCTACATTCAGCTATTTTAATTCCAGTTAGTTGTCCATTAGTCCAACAGCCAAAAAATGAACCATTTGCAGAGATTAAAAAGCCCTGCTGTCTTCCAATGTTCAGCACATCAGTCTGTATTAATCAGTACTCAGTTATAGAACATGAGAATTTTAGTTGACTTTCAAGCAGCATGTCTTATAACTATATATTTTCACAAAAATATAATCTCTGCCCTTCTATCTCTACATGTCTGTGAAAAACAGCGGCTCCAATCAGTCAGTATGTTTTAAAGAAAATAGCATAAAAATATCACATTTAAAAGTTCAATATAATAGTCATCTTTGATTGGACCTAAAATTAGTGTGCAGTCAAATCTGATTTTAAAAGTTTGACTAAAAAGACACAAGGATCGAAATATTTACATTATACACATTTTTCAATTACAGTGCTATTAGAAAGTGGAATGTTTGAGAAATAAAATATTAACTCAAGCCTCACAAGGCAGCTCCAGACCAGAGCAGCATCTTCATTCTGTGTATTTTTTGAACAGGAGAGGTTTGTCATCAACATTTGTCAGGTGTAGATTATTTCTCTGCCCAATGATCTGTAGAATTATGCTCCTGAACTAGCATCATGTCCCACAAAGTCATTAAGTTAAGTGTTAAATAACATTTATATTTATAACTATGTGACAGCATGGACTATATATATACACACAAACACACTTAAAATCTTTGTCATAACGGTGATTCTAAGTTAAAAAAGGTGGATTTATGTATAAAAGTAGTTGCTAGAAAAAAAAATCTATCTAAAGCTTTAGAATTTAGTACTGACACGGTTTCCATTTCTAGACCACAGAGAAAGAAAACTTGGACAATCTTTAGATCAGTTAAATTGGCTCACAAACTGATCAGCGTATTTTTCAGTAATACGCAATTTCACTGGCAAAAGATGCTGCCACTGAGGTCTAGAGCTCACATGCATTTACACTAGAACTGGGCAGACCTACACATGACCTGCTTGCAAAAGTAACTAGATTGAATTCCATTTGTCCCTTGGAACTGCTCTCATCGTAGCCAGGTAGAGGGCACCCACTGGGGCTCTGTGTCGAGCTTATTTATTAACCGAAGTAACTCTTGATATGCCTTATCAAGATCAGAATTCACAATCGCTGTATCAAAGTAGTGGCCATTGTTCTGTTCCATCTCCCTTGTCTTCTCTATGATTTCTCTCAGCTCTTCTGGCTGCAATCAGAAACAGAGAATTAGTGTAGGTGTGTAAGCCTCTCTGCCACAGTAACAGTAGAGAAAGGGAACAACTCAATTTTTTTACACAAACACTCACAGTGTTGCTACTGGCAGTCAAAAAGTTTACAGGAACACTCAACCCTCAGGCTAAGGGCCTTCAAGACAATCCTGATTGGCTATGAGTGGCAAAGAGTAAATAACTGCCCAGGCTGAAGAAAATGAGGAAGATGTAGCACTGCTCATCACAACACTGATCTCACTGAAGGAGACTGGAGATGGCAGAGATGGTGTAAGACAAAGTCTGAACTGTGCTGAACAAGGCAGCATTCTGCTGGCACTATCAACACCTCAGAGCCAAAGGGGACAGCTGTCACGGGTGACAATAGTTTATTACACAGCAGTGAGAGCCACACACAGCGAGATTGACAAATTTATGGTGACCAAATCACCACAACATCAGGTGAATAACATTGCAGAAATATAGAAAACGCCATTTGGGAGCTAGAAGGGAGTATGTCAAAAGCAAAAATATGGCAGTGTAGATAAATGATACAAAACCAGAAGTAAAAATGTTTTGATTTCAGATTTTTTCTAACACTTAGATTCTAAAAGTGTATTTATTTTTCTCAACTTAGTTTTGTATTGTATAAAGAAATATTCAGGTATAATTTTTGAGTAAATATTCTAGGGAAGATTAATCTTTGGTTTTCAAGTCCATTCTGCAGAACTAACTTCTGAGTAACTAAATAATCTCATAAGCTCAGATCTTGGACATGACAGGTTAAAAATGAAGAGTGATCCCACAAGATCAAGCATTAAAATAATTTTATCTGAAGAGTTTTGGATTTTCAAGTAAATGCTTTTCCAAAGGCAGGTATGTCCTGAAATGAAAACCAGTAATCCTTTACTCCATAGAACTACTCCCAGGTTTACTTGAGGACAAAACTGGGTTTTCCACAGTTTTGAAATAAAAGGTCATGTTTTTGTACCCAAGTGCAGGGACCCCAGTGCAGAGAGACTGTGGCCCAGGATTACTGAACAACAGTGCATTCTCTTGTCTAATACCTCTTGCATCTCTTTAGAAAAAAACATCCTGAATGAACCCTTCCCTTAGCATGGTCTGCCTACCAACCCAGAGCACAACTGCAGTGGCTCACAGCAGTGGTAACTGCCAGTGCCATCACTGTGTCCCCACCCCAAGGAAAGAGTGTGTGCATTTTTTCACCAAACACAGCATGGTTTCAGCAGCAGCATAAGACACCTTACCTTTGGATTTTTCCCTTCTTTGGCCAATAAAGCACGAAGTCGCTCCTGTGAAGGTGGTGCAACAAATATAATGTATGGCTTCAAGTCAGAGTTACGTAGTGTTTTCAGTGACTGCAAAAATAGGATTAAATATTTCAGAGTTCCGCCCAGGAAAAGGGCATTTTTTGATGCACTATTCACATGCTATAATTGATAATATACTCTTCAAACACAACAACTGTACAATACATTACAGCAATAGAATTAACTGCAACAATATTGAGAGTTCAGACACCATTTCCTACAAAATGTGTATTCCATCATTTTTCAGCTTCATGAAACTGAATTATTTACTCTCGTTCAAGCATATTCTTCATAACTGAACTGAAAAAAGAGATCTTTTTGTATCCAAAAGCAATAAAAAGGTCAGCTATGTTGAACTAAGTGTCTTACAATGCTAAGGAAAGGTATCAGCTTTGAACAGAGAGAAGAGTCTTTAAATATTACACTTTACTTGAAAAACTACAATCTAACCATTTCTGTTTTGAAGATTAAAATACAAGGTATCAGATGCACTAGTACTGTATGCATAGCATTTTCTTTTGTCAGGACTGTCTTGGAATAAACAACCTGTCTCTGAGATAAATTTTTATAGCCACAGAATTAGATAAATTTTTAAAGAGGTATGAATTTTCATCTCATGACATGCTTTGTAATACCCATGAGCTACGCTAGTAAAGTATCACATGGTCCTAGCTGGTGATGACTGATTGATGACTAATCATAGCTTCAATACTACCAGATTTTACTGATGTGGCTGAGTTTTAGGGCTTCTTTTGCAGCATCTACAACAACAGCAGACCTCATACATACCATATGTATCAGAAAACAGGCTGCATTCCAGGACTCAGCCTCTTACCATGTTTGACTGAATTTCCAAATTGAGGTATGCAAGCATAGTTTTTCTCTTCATAACCAAAAGGTCGCAGCTAAATGGTTTTTCAATACTGCTGATGCAATGTACTTCATTTCTGAACTGTATTTGGAAACTGCAAAAACATTCCTGAAATGCTGTTTCCAAGTATAATCACAATGTCCTCTCTATCTTCAAAAACCCCAGAGATCATGAAGTAATTGGAAGATGGAAAGACACAAATCTTATTTTAATTAATTTTTAAGTTCAGATAGTTTCCAGATACTTAAACCAGCACAGCTATCACCTGCAGCACAGATAAAGATGTGCATATTTGCAAACAAGAAACTGAATAGAGTCAACTGAGCATCACTGAAAGAACACCTGGTATAAACATTAATATGGATCTTGAAAACACACTAATTTTCTAAACCAGATAGAGCTCTATAGATATTCATAGTAGCTTCTACAATTAAAACATGACAGGCAGGAGTTTTGCCATACCTGGGTATGAAGATTCAAAAGGCATATCTTGCCCGAGTTGATGACCTGCCGCACAGAGTCTATGCTTGTACCGTAGAGGTTCTTCTCAAACTCTCCATATTCAATGAATTTCCCTGCTGCTATGTCACTCTCAAATGCCTGGCGGGAGACGAAATGATAATCCCTGCCTGCTACTTCAGTCTCTCGCCTGCTCCGAGTAGTATCTACAAGAGAGACATTGAAACAGTGATACACTAAAAGAACTGAAGCAAAGAAAGTTTCTCTTAGCAGGCATATTGCTAATCATGCATACACACCCCCCATACTGTCCCCAACCCAACATGGGAAATAGCCATGAAATCCATGTATTTTGTTTTCTACAATAAATGTTCCTGGTCAGATTAAGTTCTCAAACTTAATTTAGAGGTCTCTTTTACATTATCTAGAGGAAAAAAAGTAGTAAACTACAAAATAATAGTTTTAACTGTGCCATTGTGTTCTGAATGTGAAAACAGCTATTAGTTGTTTTTCAAAAAATACATATTGCTAAATTGTTTGTAAACATAATCTAGGGTACATTAGACATTAAAAATATAATATTCACTGAAATACAAGTTGTTTGGGAGGGCACTAAAGCCACCTCCACCTAAATTTAAATTTACACAGGACATTAGATTAAAATTTTTTTGCCCAGTATACTGGCTTCTTTTCGAACTTCTGTAACTCACTCCAGTTTGACTCAAACCAATATAAATGCATGTCTTACAATGCTTCTAGAACACTGTGTTTGTAACACTGGATTTGCATTAACTTCCCTTTCTTCAAGAGCTCACTACATCCTGTGCCAAACCCCCAAACTCCTAATTACTATTTCCAACACAAGAGGATTTGTCTGCAGCCAAGGTTTAGCGTAAGGAACTGTATCTGCAGTCACACTCACGGGGCACAGCGGAGGCAAAGCGATCCACCTCGTTATTCATCAGCCTCTGCCGCAGCTCGTTCTGCCCACAGTTCTGGGGGCCAATCAGAACGATGGGACGCTTCCTGTTTGCTGGCTGATGGTACAGGGACATTTCCTCGTAGGTCAAAATTTCCTCATTGTCATAATCTTGAGAGAGAACAATAAAACAGTCACAACACACTCTACTGCCAGATTCATGTATTGCCTGTCATGCAGTGTCACATTTCAGACAGTTCCTGACTCTTCTGCACAGCAACTAACTCTGAGTCACCAAAGCCAAAGATGATCATGTGCCCAGTTAGATGAGAAATTTTTCCCTTTCTTGGGGAAAAAAATATGTTTCCACTTACTACTCTTCATATAACTAGTAGCATAAATGCAAGAAACAACTTCTTTTGCCAAACCCCAAGTTTCTAGTACAAGAGTAACACTTTATACCCTATGGCAGCAACCATCATCCCAATCCTAAAGTACTTTTGTAAGATGATAGTATTAAGTAGCCTATAAAATCTGTCAAGAAAGTTTCCATTTATGAAATATAATTATGGAGTGCAATGATATTACAAAGCTGTAATAAATTGGTTCATCATTGTAAAATTATGAGTGCTTCTGTGCCTAAAAAACTGTTTTTCCTTATAATTTGATCTTTATTATAGACACTAAATGACCCTAAAAATCCTTTCACTTCTCTTACATCTTTCACTAAATGCTGCAACACTACATAGTATTGCTCTTCCACAGAACTTACTAACATTTCTAACACCATATTTCAGCATTCAGCATTCTCTTCATAATCTTTTATAGTTATTTATAATTACACACTGTGCAAAGGTTGCTCCTTACCATCATTTTTATTTGCGTTGTATAAAACCTTTTTCCGTTTCTTTTTGTTTTTCTTTGCGCACCACAGTTTTCCTAACCAAAATAAAAATTATGACAATCAAACACCCGTACAACAAAAATCTTCCTATTCCACTCATGTTTTGGATCTTTAAAGTGGAGAATTTATTCTGAAGTTTTGAAAAGGCATGGTATCTTTTTTTTTTTTTTAATTACAATGCTTTGGTGTATTAAGCAAATGTCAAGGACATCAACCAAGTCACGGCAAATAAAATTCTTTACGAAAAAAGGGGCTTTCCAAATTCTCTACATCATTCTAATTACATCACATATAGTTGTGAAAAACTCACATGATTTACACAACAAGGTGTTAAATTCAGACTTGTATTTACGTGAAGAATTTCAAAGAATCATCCCACTTGTATTGCAAAGAAAAAACACATCAGAATATTCTACAACTCCACCATGACAAGGTTCCATCTAACGCTAATTAACACTGCTACAGGAGATTATTTTACTACGGAAGCATATATCCCACCTGATTTTTCAGGCTCCTTGTCTTCTTCTATGGTTTGCTTCATTGCTTCTCTTTGTTGCTGAAAACTTTTTCCTTGATGCATTAAAAAAAGCACAAGTGTCATTAACTTTTAGAAACCATTTTCATGCTTTTTCATAATGACTTACTCATTTGACTCTTTCCTAAGCTTTTACATCTCTGAAGGTTCTAGTAGAATGTAACATACAAAAAATATTTTAAAAGAGAAACGAAAATTGCTGCAAAACTGATTTATTACTTTGAAAATATATTCATCAAGAGAGACCTGGAGAGCATTTGTAGTATAGTATATAGTTTTGCCTGGAAAAGTAAAAGTACTGGAAGACTATATTTCCCCACTATGATGATGTAATTTCTAATTATTTTTGTATGTCGCATGTGTTCTATTTATATTAAATATTTTGAACTTCAATTTAAAATAGATTAGTCTGTATTTAAATCAGTGTTCCTTTCAACTTATTCAAGCATCATAAAGTTACAGTCTGTGACAGTCTGTGGGATTTGAAAAGTCAAGTGACAACTCATTACAAAATTCGAAAATTTTGTTCACTGTATTTAACAGAGCAGCAGATCCTTAATGAACTAGGCTGCAATAGACATTGCAATGCAAAAATTATGAATAGACTTTGGTGTCTGAAAACCCAAAGGCCTCCAGCAGTGAGAAAGGAAATTCTGACTATCACAAGTAACTGAAGCACTTTGTTAGGGGAAAACATGCTGAAAAGTGGCCACAAATAGGTACTGTATCAAGTAGTTTATTTGAGAAAGGTAGGAAAACTGAGAGCTGTGCCCATCTCCAGAGAACAAGTGGGCTGCAGTCCCACATCTCTACAGCAGCCGGCAGAGGGAACTCTGAATCAGCAGAGTCTCCATGGTGGAGGAATAAAGGAAGAGGAGAGCAGCTCCTGAAAGGGGCAGTGAAAGCAGCAGCTTTACTCAGCGTTTAACTTCAGACATGGTGATGCCCAACAGTAGGCTCTGTTGCAAATGGTTCAAAGACACAGATATTTAAGGCAACAGATATTTAAGAGTACACAAGTCTTTGAAAAACTGAGTATTCCTCTTGTGTGGCCATGATAACTAACTTGACTGTCAAGCTTTTTCTAGAGCTTTATTTACCAGGGATAAGGCCTGCCAATGGCTGATTATCTTCATCTCCATCTCTGTAAGCCTGCCACCAGTTTGGATCTTCTTGACTGATCACATGGAGTATGTCTCCTTTCTGAAAAGACAGGCCTAACTCTCGGCAGGGGACGTAAGGGTCATCAGAGGGATCGTAGTCAAAATGCGCTTTGACGTGTATCTGTAGGAGATGGAATGATAAAAAAGCAGAAAAACAGCCCAGTGATTCTTGAAGAATTAAACCTTGTCTTCCTGTGATTGCATTAGAGCTATGATATATAAAAAAACTCCAAGCTTCTATAAAATGGAAACTTTATCTGGGGCATACAGGAAGTACTGGAATGGAATCATTAGGCTAACAATAGAAAAGACACAGTTGTGCTAGGTTGGACAGAAAGACTTGAATTTAACATGCAATTTCCTCACCATTGTAGGAGAGAATCCCCCCAGCTACTGATTTAAGTTCTCTGCATTCAAAAATTATCAGAGGTATTCTGATTGGTTAAAGTACCTAATAAATACACAGACCGAAATGCTTTAAGTAGGGCTTTAAGTGAAGTTTCACTTTTAAAGTATTTTGTCACCAATCATTAATGCCTGGGCATTCTTTCTTCAAACTGTTAAAGCTATCTTTACCTCCCAAAGCATATTTACAAGTTTTGACAACCCAAGTTTTTTTGATATATACCTATACATACATTTTTTGATACATACATATAGAGAGACACACAAAATACAGAAATTCAAAATAAGAAGCTCAGAATGACAGAAGTCCTACTTTTACAATTTCTTTCAGAAACTGAGTTAAAATTGTACTAGGAGTTTCAGTTTAAGATGCTTAATAATTTTCAACAGTTAATTCAGGTATTAGTCTGATAACAATTAAAATAAATTTAAATAGTTAAGTTTTGGGTTTGTTCCACAAAGTAACGGACCTGCAGAGGAACTTTTTACACACTACTGGTAAAACAAATATGTTGCACCAAGCACAAGAACACCTGTAGAGCTACTTACAACTGTCTCCTTCGCTGGAGGTGGCTTGCTCTGCTGACTGGGAATCAATACGAAGGTCAGAGTACCGTGCATGTCAGCCTGAGAAGAAAAATAGACTCTTTAATACACAGTATCAAAATATGACTTAAGGTTAATAATTTTAATAAATAATACATTTTAGAAAATGCTTTAAAAATTCCCATTAGAATTGCTCCTAACAGCACATCATCTACCCTTTAGCTGGTTTAAAATATATGGTACAGGTACAGACGCAGTGATTCAGTAAGACTAGAAAGCTAATTGCTGATACTCAGATTTTAAAAGCCTAGCTTTCTTGAACATAAACTATTTCTATTTGAAATGGAGCAGCTGCTGTTCTGTAAAGCACAGACTTAGGAGAAATGGATAATTTTTCTGGAATTGTTTAAATAGAACAGTGCTTTCAAATCTAAACATTTCTACTATGATTTTATGCTGTTAATGTTAGTAAAGAATACAAAACACTGTTTAAAAATTTAGCTAACATACTCAAACCTTGCATATGTAAACTCTTCAATATCAACACTGTAGTCATCCTTGATAAGAAAGCAGAACATAATAAATGTCTTGTTTACATACTTCCATTTCCAGAATATGTGTGCATGCATAAAAAATATCTTGATAAAGTTCAAGTGATAACCTGTGACAAGGTCTACAGGTGTTTCACTTCCTATACATCATTCTACAAAGCATAACACAACAATTTATCCTGTATAAAACAAGAAAATGCATGTATCTCAAAAATTCCAAACTAAGGCTTAAATAAAGTAAATGTAGCTTGAACATAACATGATGAGGCTGCAAGAAAGGAAAACCCATGCTTTTCAGTCAGCATGCATAGTTCCACAAGGAATGTATATAATCTCACAGTGATCATGTGAACAGCCTAGACTAAAAGTCATGTGTAGTTTACTATCACTTGAGTAACAAGTAGTGAAGCAAAACTAAAGAGGGAAATTATTTCTTTCTCCTGTGCTTGTTTGAGGCATTTCGGGGGTCTGAAGCATTTTAAAAATTCATTTCCAGATTACAGAATAAAAATTACAACATATAAAGGATTAAAAGTATAATTTTAAATTAGTTGCATTACGAATATTTTTTCAAAATCCACAAAGTTGTGTTTATTTTGTTTTTAATTTTTAGCAAATTGATTTTCTCTTATGCTAATGTACAAAGGCTTTACACCTTTGGTTTTTTAACCCTAGGTTGCAGGAGTTGCTCAGGAGCAGAATAAGCTCTCTGCAGAGAGCTAAACTGCCAGACTTGAACTACCTGTCAATCACCTCCAAAACATTCTTTTCAGAAGCACAGGACTTAGATAAATTCGGCTTTAAAAAATACAGATGGCAATGGAGACAATTACAAAACATGATGTATCTCAGATCTGATCCAAAAAAGCCACGGACATTCAAGGCTTCTCAGAGAATTGTAAGCATCTTTCTAATTGACTGAAGGACAGTAAAACAAAAACCCCCAAACCTCACACATTTCTGCCTCTACTTCCTTCCACTTGATCTCACTGTATGAAACAGATGAAAAATCTTCGCAGCAAATTTTAGAAAAAAGTCCAACTGAAGATGGAAATTGTCCATTGTCTTACTGTACCATAAGACAACCTCATCTATGCATATTACTGCCTATTCTTCCCACAATACACAATCTACAGCTGAACCTAAGTCTTTGTCCTGATTCTGATTTCTCTAGAGCATAAACCTACCAAATAATTTGAAGACTTACTAAATATGTTTCTCCTCTTTTTCTTTTCCTCCCAAGCTCCCTACTAAAAAAGTCCTAGTTGATAATTCCAATGTTTTGTGTCAAAGTTATTAATTAACCTCTATAAAAATATCATTTTCATCTGTTTCCACTCTGACAGAATGGTCTTGCCTGCTGCAATTGGACCAAAGATTCAGAGTTGGGTTCCAGGTGACTTGGACACTGATCCAAAGCAGGTTCCAGGGAAAAGCATGAAAGAAATGCAATTGGGCCACAGGAAATACTGGTGGTAATTGCCAGCTTTTGACATTTTTCTCATAGGGCTTTTTGAAAGTGAATACCTCTAATTTACTAATTCCTGATGGATTTCTTGCCTAGCTGCTTTTAAACTAAAGTATAATTTTGTCATGAATAGTGTAATAGACAAGAAAACACCTACACAAGTAAACTGCTAGACAAAGGGGCTTTTACCAGGAGTGACAGAGTAGTAAGTCTAGTAACATAAAGGTCTTGTGTGATACAATTTGTGGTGGGTTAAGTCTGGCCAGCAACTTAAGCATCAATCAGCTCCTAATGCACTCCTCTCTCCCAGCAGGTTGAGGGAGAGAATTGGAAGATCGAATACAAGAAAAAAAAATCTCATGGGTCAAGGTAAAAACAGTCTAATAAGTGAAGTGGCAAAACCCCAACCCAACAAGTGACGCAAAAGCACTCACTCACCACCCAGATTTTACTGCTCAGCCTAACATTACATGGCCATTCACATCACTGTGGTCAATTTGGGTCAGCTGTCCCAGCCGTGTCCCCTCCTAACCTCTTGCTAACCCTAGGCAGTTGCAGGCAGCAAAAAGAGTGAGAAACAGAGGCGGGCTTGACACTGTGCATGAGCTGCTCAGCAGCAACAGCTCAGACACTGGTGCATTATCAACATTGTTTCGGTCTAAACCCAGCCTAAAACGCAGCACCATGTAAGCGGCTGTGAAGAAAATTACCTCCAAACCAGCCATACATTTACTACTTGTGGACTGAATCAGAGACAAAGATGAAAAATTATGCCTTTTCAGAGCTAAACAAAGTCCTTCTTAGAAATCATTAGAAGTAAGTGTACAGATAACAGCTTGATGCTTCCGTATTTGTAGGCTTCATTTTCGCAGATAACTGCAATTATTCTTGACAGTATCCTCCTATGCGTCAGAAAGAAAACTTGAAACGGATCTTCACATGATGGTGATGAACACCAGCTACCAGAATGAAAATACTTTCCAGGCTAAATGTGAGTAAAACGACAAGCAGAGTCAACAGGCTTCAGACTTATGAAATGGGTATTTATTGCAAAGAGAACAAGAAGTGTTCCAACTCACCAGCAAGTCAAAAACTTCATTAACATCTTTTCCACGGATCTCAATGCCATTGATCTCCAGAACTTCATCCCCTTCATGTAACAGCCCACTCTTCTCTGCAGCACCTCCTTTGACTATTCGACTGATTATAACAGAATCCATTTCATTGCGAACAGTAGCACCCTGTGTAGTAGCAACACATGCTGAATTTATTACATATATGAAACTCAAAGCCATCTATTGTGTACATTCCAAGCCAGTGGAAAAGCTATGCTGAAAGAAAATGCAAGTAACAGCTTGGATGCATACACAAAATGCTTCAGTTCAAAAAAACCAACCGCTTAACTCCTTCAACCTACACTAAAGACTGAAGAATTTAATTGCTCCACACCATAAGATTATTATTTTATAAACATAGTCCTAAGGAAACTTTTATTTGAAATAGCAGATGATAACTACTAAAGAAACCCCAAAACCAGAAACCAGCCAAGTGAAAAAACCTACACCTGGGTGGCACAAGGTTTAAGCTCCCTTGCAGCAAGCTTGGGATAGTGACTCTTGCCAAGAAGATCTGTCAAGACCTAATTTGATAGAAGCTGTACAGATTTTACATGGTAGCATGACTACTGCCCAATTCAAGTTAAACACAAATTTATTGTCTATGACTGTTTCTCACTTTGCAGAGATGGAGAGTGTTTACAAGTTAAACATTACCTTTGCATTCCAATTCCAAACGTTTCATAGCAATCTGGAAAGGACAAAAAGGCTTACTTCCTTTACATTTAACTCAGTAAGCACCAGTACTTACCAATGGAATATCCCGAGCTTTCTCAATGCGAACTATTTTAACTGTCTCCCCTCCATACATGCCAACATTCTCATAAATCTTTTCATCTGTCATAGGCTCTGGTTGCATTTCTTGTTCTGCAACTTTATCATGAGCCAGTAGAAGTGCCTAGTGTTAAACAAAATCAGCTCAGTTACAGAAAATATCACACTTGATATGCATATAGAACAGTAGGTGAAATTCTGCAATTTCAACAGTCTCTGTAGGTTACAGAACATTGCAAACTGACTCAGACAATAAAAAAGATCATTTATCACAGCTATGTAGCACCCACTCTTTTTCAAAACTTTCAGACTAGAAAATAATAAAAAAGCAATTTTGAACACAATTGTGACTGTACTTCTATCTTATCTGTACCAAAACCCCACACACTAGTTTACTATGTATGTGTATGCAGACTCAGAATAAGTTTTGCAGAGAAAACTACTTTTGCATAACCACCCCAGTACAAAATTTCCTTTATGCACTCTAAAGTAAGCATGAAACAACTGCCAAAGTTAAAAACAGATAAGCAAAGCAGCTCATGTGTTGTCCTGTCCCCACTGACCTACTGCTATATTGTTTATCTGCAAATCACCCTGTAATACATACAGACCATAGCAAGGGCTGAAAACAATCATGCACTACAGTTCATTAAAAAGTTCCATTAATTTCTGGAAATTGTGAATTCCTTATCCTAGAAAAATGAGGGTTGAGGAATGAAATTCATCCTTGCCCAGTCAGCCCAAGGCAAAAAAATAAGTCGCACTGAAAACAGCACCAAGAAATAGATCCATTAGATTACAAGTTTCATTTCATTTTACCTGCATGTGAGGGGCATTCAGCAAAGCATTAAGCTCCTGTCCATCCCTATGGTGGCTGGGTTTCAAAACACTCTGTACCTAAAAAGAAATCAAGCAGTAAAACTCTAAATCTAGCCAGTGATTTACTAATCCTCCCTCTCCTACTCAAGCACAACCCCCTACTTGCAATTATTCATTTTACTGAAAGTAAAGTATCTCCATAGAGTTACACTACTGCTGATTGATTAATCTGATACACATTAGGAAAACATGCAATGAGACCACAGGACTAACCCAGCACATCTTGCCTAGCAATAGCCTACCAAATCTAAGCTGGTATCCAGTACCTCACACAGATTTGTCAATAGCAGAGATTGGCAATGAGCTCAGGTATCATAAAGATGCACACACACAAAAAATTAAACTCTAGACAGTAAAAGTTTGTGATTTCCTGTCAGTGGAGTCAGCCACAATGAAGTGTATTATGAGAGACTATGCTGGGCTCTTAAACTGGAGTAATTTCTAATTAATGTGACTAACCTTCCTCTTCCTTAAAGGCAGATTATCATATTCTTATTATGCAAACTATTCCCACCAACAGCAAGGCCAAAGATTCGAAGACAGGTTCTGCAATGCATCCTGGAGCTCCTGTCTCAGGAAGTGCACAAATCAAAACTTCAAAAGGTGTCTCCCTGGAAACCTGATTGCTTTGGCTGGTTCCAAAATAATCCACACTAACACACGGATAGCTTTTGCTCCAGCAGTTTCAGTTGAACAAAAATAAGTTTTTGTTCTCATACAGTTAACAAATGAGCTGTGCCATCATCTCTTACAAATACTGGTATGCGCATCCAGAGAGCCAAGAGCAGGGAAGTCCTCTTATGCAAAGGTGAGGCCAAAGATACTTTCCAAAGCCATTATCCTCTGGCCTAATCTTACCAAAGACACACAAGTGCAACAGCACATATGAATCCAAAGACATCAAGAGTAGATCCCACAAATGAGAGCAGCAGCTTTCAGAGAAAGAAAAAACATTTTGTTCTAGAGCTTTTGGCTGTTACAGATGAGGTAACGTGACATCAGAGAATCGAGAAACCAAAAGTTTCAAAGAGAAAATAATTCCGCTTTTTGAATGATCTAACAATATCTAAAAGTTGGAAAAGCCTCTACACTAGGAGCAATTATCTACAGAAATGCCAAAAACTATCTTGGATCCTATTGGACAACAGCACTGAAAACTTAAGTCAAGATACTTTTAAATTCTAGAGACTAGAATTTAAATTCTAAAATTAAAATTAAATTCTAAAGCCACTAAATGAACTGTGCCCATGGAGCAAGATCCTCACATTGACAAGCGAACTGTCACACTGAACGTGTCCCTGTGCTTTGCAATAAACCTGGCACAAGTTCCAAAAGCCTTCCTTCTGACACCTTTAGAACATGCCTCATGGTAAGCAAATGTAGTATAGCTTAAAACGGTCAAAGAAGACAGATTTAAATAATTTTTAACTGATTTCTTTAAAATCACAGAGAACAGAAAGAGTTCAGCTTCACAAAGTCCTGACTTCAGTCACATGTCTACATTAGACAGGAAGCTATTACACCTGGCTTAAGCCGAATTCTAGGATGTCACACAGCAAACGGAACACCGCAAAAGACACTTCACTGACAACTTTTCCTCCATTTGAAAGAAAAGATTCTTCTATACAAAAGACTTTCTCATAAAGGTTCATTTAAGGTCTCTAACTTTCAAGAGACTTTGAATTCCTTTCTCAAAGAAGCCACAAGAATCCTTAAAGCTTTATTTATCACATCTTCATGATCTTTTAATAGGAAAACCTACTCAGAAAGCAACTTGGAAGTCTTGCAAGGAACACAACCTTCTGAATGCCAGGTCAGAGGCTGGGGATTTAACAGTGGAAAAGAAAGTAATCTGGTTCAACCAGTTACTCTGTGGGCAGTAAACATCCTTTATTTAAGTTGAATTTCTGCTTTGAATAATTTGATTAATTAAAATTTTAATATCCCTCCTCCTCCTTTAAGAAAAACATACATCTCTCATTTGTTTATTTAATGAAGGTCTAGGAAAGCTTCAGGCTGCCCTATACATCACTTATTCCAGCAGCAGTGCTGCTTGTCAGAGTCCTTTGTAACTCATGGTAATAAATCCCACAGCTTTATCAGACTAAGAAATTTGAAGAAGTCTGTCATTCCAGAAGTGCCACACTACACATAGCACAGATGACTCACACTGAGTATGTGGCAATAACGGTGTTTTCTTAACTCTTCAGACTAGGGTTTTTTTTGTTAATCATGTTACCTTTTGTTCAAGAACCTCCCCCCTCTCAAGTTATCAATTTGGTTTCATTACCCACATCACAATTTGTAGGCATGTATGATGGGGGCATGTGCTGGATATTAAGCATTCAGAAATTAACTGCACCTACAAAATTCTGTTGTTTTCCAGCAGGTGAGCAGGACTATCAGATGGAACATTCACACACATTCTAGAACACTTACACCAGAAGTTATGAGCTTCCAGTCCAACCCCTCAACAGTACTGATCTGTAGCAAGTCCAAAACATTTAGGAACACAGTCTATATAAACTGAGCCCATTAAGTATATTTAGTAGCAGGAACGTCTTTAAGGTATTTGATATGTGCTGTTACAGGCCAAGTTATAAACTGTCTTGAGTGCTGCATCAAATATTCTTACAAGGTCAAGACTGAGACCATGTTCCCATAATCCTTGCCCCCATCTTGGTCAAGTTTAAATGGATTTAAAATCAATTTAATTACACTTGATGTTTACTGGTTATTTTTATTTGAGACTTGGAGTACACCCCATTACATTGACATAAGCTTTCTCAAATAAATTCCTTAAGCTCAAGTGCTTAATTCCATCTTTGTAATTAAATTGAAGTTTCTTAAAAAGAAAAGAAAAATCTTGAGTTGTTAGTGGCTGGTTATCAGAATTGGTGGGAAAATTAACTGTACACGCATACTACTAATTTTAACACTTTTATAAAGAGGACTAGAAAATTTTAAACCCCTAAATAATATTAATTATTACCTTTTTTTTTTAAAGGGAGACTCTTTCATGTTGCATTGTGCAATCATGTCGTAAAACTACTTTTCCTGTTAAGAGATGCTCACTTCCACAGTATAAAGCCTCAAACAAAACATGTCTGTAGCTTTAAACTGGGGCATACACTCGGAAACTCCAGTTTCAGTGTTAAACACTGATGTTCATGACTTGTGCACTAAAATATGCACATTAGCACTACCTGCTATTTAAAATTAATGTTAAGCAAGTATCTGCTATTTTTCTTTCTTGTAATGTCTTCTGGCTTTTATCATCAAGATGTTATCAGTATCTTAAATCCAGGCTTTTGCAAGTGTCTTTTCAAAAACACCCTGAAGTAAATGAGCTGCTTTCTGGGGGAGTTTCCCATGCCTATGCTTAGAGGCAGAAAAAGCAAAAGACAAGCAAAAATGAGAGTACAAGAAAAAACTTGGGCATGCAAGATAAACACATTGTCAAGATTAAAAAATACCCCACACCAACAAAAAACCCAAAAAACCAAAACACCACCAACTTTTCTAAAGCAGAAATAATTTCCTCCCATACTGCTACCATATCTAATACAGAAACCTTTCCAAAATGAATAAAAGATCTGAAAACCAAGCATAAAATCTTCTCTTCAGGCAAGACAAGGAAGTACAAAGTGATGTGAATGGAGGCTTCAAGGCATTCTCTCCAGACACTTCTGTCAGACACAGAAATATTTGTCCTGAATTTCTCGCTCTATCATTTCAGGATGTTATTTAACATATTGCAAAATACAAGACACTTAAATACACAAGAAGCTGAGTCACTGAGAAACTAGATTACATCTAAAAATGGGAACAGACATTTGCAATATATTGAGTTTTCAGGAATTTCAAGACTGCGCAAGACAGGTATGCAAGATGAAGAGTCAAAATGAGAGCAGTGATTTGTCTTTTATGTAATAGTCTTGTGGATATGGATCCAATTCTGTTGGTTTAAAATTTTTGGATAAATGAAATATTTTTCTTTCGCTTAACCTTCTTCATGACTGGTGAGACACAAAACTGGCTTTGCATCATCTTCTGATTTTAAGATTTACCAAATCACCCGAAAAAAAAAGAAGAATATGCTGGGAAGGTAGGAGTAGTGAGAAACGAGGAGAAACACAAAGGTTTGGAAATAGAATTTTCTTAGGCGTATTTTCTCCTTGGAAACTTCTATTAAATAGCAATTAGAAGGTCATCATACTCATGAAGGGAAAGAACAAGCTTTCTTAAGGGTTACATCTGTAACACCCTGCATTATAAAAGGAGGTTCAAAAATTCTGGCTTGTATTTGAATGAAATCCTAAACTAGGCCTATGTAAAGTGGATGTTTGGAGAGCAGTTTACAAATAGAAGGCAACTGAAAAGATTCCTTCAGACTCACAGTGAACAAGCACAGTGAGGATTTTGAAGTAGGCTACAGAGTGATGAATAAGCAAGCCAGAGGAAGCTCACATGTACTGCAAACATGATTGCAGTGAGTTGATGAAAAGTTTTCACAGATTCACAGGATATTCTAAAGTACTTCCACCTGCTTTTGGCAGTCTTACTGACAAACCTAAACAAGAAAATCCTAAGCTGAAGTTTAATCAGACTTTAGACTGTATTTAAATTATATTCTCAAGAGTCAGTAATTTCTTCTGCAAAAGAACTTCAAGCTTGCTACAATGCTGCTGGGCTTACAAGATTAAAGTCTAGTAAAAGAAAGGAGAGTGGAAAAAGCTGTTGGAAAAAAAATGCTTCAGGGAGAAAGAAAACCAGGTCCTAAACAAACCAACCAACCAATCCAAAAACCCCACCAACAACCACCACCTGCTGCCATACTGAAATACTCCAACCCATGCACCTGAGTCAGTTTGGTTTGCTGGGTGCTAAATGCTGGAGCCTTCACCCAAGCCCCTGGATCTGGCTTTGCTGAATACTACAGTGCTAGGCTTGCACTGATGTTGGCATTCAAGCTACCTAGGTCAAAGCTAACTAATACATATGGCTCTAAGACAGTGAAGTAGCCACCCTTCACACTACAATATATAGTTGCACCAGACCATGGAAAATTGTGACAAAAGTTACTGAGTGACCCTTTAGAGTATTTTAACAATTTCTAAAAAATGTATCAGACCTTACAAATGAGCTGTAATCAAACCAAAAGAAGTTTAATCATAGCAGTAATTAAAACATTGAAAGTAAGTATTAAGGGATCTGTTGCTCACTTTAAAGCAGAAGGCTTGTTTCCAGTATGCTTGTATTTTCAGAGATGACTCCCAATCTAAGAACCACAGCTCAGCTTAGAGGAGAGTCACAATAAGACAGAACCGTAACTCAGTTCCTGAATTCTTGAAATAAAGAATACCAACGGAAAGGGAGTTGGATTGTCACAACCACACCCTTTTCCTATATTTAAACATAGTACCTTCTCTGTTACATATCTATCCATGCTAAATAGTTCCTACCCCCAAAATATTTTCCTGGTTACTGTTTGCTGTATCCGGTTTTTCCAGATTTCCAATCAGTGACTATTATAACCCCTTTCATATTCAAGATGCAGTCACTCAGACAAGCTTGACAAGTATGTATTTCAACAGCAGCTATGATTATAGGTTTCATGTATGTCACAGGGATGCATACTGTACATACCTCTTGTGCTAGTTCTTGTGCATTGGAGCTGAGAGGATATGGAGGGCTGGCTTTATTCATGTGCACTGTAACAGCGTTGTGGATCTTAAATGCATTCTGAAAATCGCTATTTTGAATAAGCTGTAAAATGAGTGAGATATCCTCTTGACTCTGAGGGTCTACCAAAACGTGCTGGATATGCTTAAGAGAATTTAACAGTTCTTCCACTTCTAGGTAAGAAATAACAAAATACAAATAAGATATGAGTTAACAAGAATGATAACTAAGTAATATTTATATTAAGAGTTAGACAAAAATTTTTTTACTGTTCAGTTTTTAAACCAGCAGTGATATATGCATGTTTATTAGTTATTTGTTGTTATTATTCCAACTTTTTTGTAGAATGTAACTGAATTAAAAGAGAGGAAAAAAAGACCCCAAGTCAGTAAGAGCAGTAAGACTTTATTACTAAGCTCATCTTGATGCACTGAATATTCACTGATACCTTGGTTCATCTTTCCTTATCTACCATATATGGTAGATATCTACGAATCTCAACTATACATTGCTTCCTTTAGAATGAATGTTTGATAAGTAAACTACACTCCATTTATAAACATAAAATTATGCTCAGTCTTAGCACATGAAAACAAAAAGGATGAAAAAATATCATCTATGAACATCTATGAGTTTTGAAAGTTAACTACAGCAAAAGAAAGTCCACATCTTTTACCTATATGAATATGAGTTCTGCTCAGGCAGTAAAATATTTTAACATTTTAATAACCAGTTTCTATATGTTTGCAGAATGCTACACATGTACTAAAGTCTTGAGTGTCAAGAACTGATCTGATGCTTTACAAGTGCTTTTCAAAGGTTTTTATATTATTTTACGCCAAATCAAATTTCTGCTAAATAGGTCACTTCTCAAAATTAAATACTTGAGAAACCACCAAAGAGAGGAAATATGAATCAACCACCTAAAACAAGGAATAGGTAAGGAATTCTGAAGCAGACAAAAAATTTGCATGTTTTGAGCCTGAAATAACATACATGTTTTCACACATTATCTGAAAAAAAATTGTTCAGCCACAAGAATCTGGTCAGCTATCTTATATTTCGGTAAGTTCAAATACGCTAGAACTTTTGAACCTTGGTATTGTAAAAAATGAACAATAAAGAAAATTCCAAATTTTAAATCTGTTAGTTGATACGGATAGTAAAACACCAGCTTTGAGAATAAAGTTTTAGCAACCTTTGTTTATCCATTATGAGCTAATAAAATTAAACTATCAGGACATCAGCTCAGTTGCATTTTTTACGTGAAAAATCACAGTAGATACTGATCTCTAACATGGATACTTCTGTCAAGAAGTTTCCCTCACATATTTTTAACCACAAATTCATCAGCACACTGAACACAAGCCTAGACTCAAAGTTTTTGAGCATAACATAAAAAGTGGTTGATAAATGGGCACATGAAAAGCACAAAGCCTAATAAAATATGCATTTCTAACAAGTTTAATTGTTTTCATTTCAGACAAACCATACCTATATACAAGCTGTCAAGTCTGAGTTAGGGAGTTAAATCTTCTGTATCATTAAAGGACATCAAAGCCAGGGCTACTACTCTTGTACTTTACTGTCTGCAGGACAATAAAAAATAGTAATAAAACCCCCTCCAAAACCATTTCACACAAGCTAAAAACATCCTACGCACCAAAGGTCAAGGACTTCTTCCTGTAACCACCAAGGAAACAAAGGGCGGTAGGACAAAAGTTGCACAGAAACTTGGATACTGGATGTGCAGGATATTCCACTGCTGATATCCAGTGCAGCTCACAACACTAATTATGGTAGCCAATGTCTCACTAGGAAACTGTATACACAATATACTGCTTATCACACTGGGAGAAATGCCACTTGGAGAGAAGGCTAAAGAACACTCTACAAGTGAGAGTATCTGCTAAATAGGACATTGTCAGCTGGCAAAATTCTCATCTAATGGAGAATGCACAGTACTGAAATATGTCTTCAACTCATTCACCCAAGTCTGAGGAAGTGCACTATTTTCAAGCATAAAGAAAAAAAAAGGTGTGTGAAACAGATGTTATTGTATAGCTCCCATTGACACCTGCTCAGTTAAAAACCATACCAACTCAAAGTTCTGCTATTTGTTATGGTTACTGGATTCAAAAAGCAGTGAGATATTAGAGAAGAACCTCATTTTTTATCTCTTCCTATGCATTAATAATTTTATTCCAGTATTTCTGAACTCTCTCTTACATATTTCATAATTCAAATACATACACATATATGCAGACACAACTCTAATACATGTTGCATGTAAGATATGAATTCATGCAGAAAGACATGAGACATCTTAGTCTGTATCTATAACAAAGACATCTTGCTCCTAGATGTCTTTACATATTCTCTTTTTAGCCCTTTGATAGTTCCTTCTGTGTTGCCCTTTCTTACAAACTACCACAGTACTCTCTGCCCTGTATAATTCCCTTCTACAATGAGGCTTCATCTACTAGATACCAAACTTTATACCAAGTGACTTCCCCCATCACAAAACAGCAAATATCCACCTCAATACTATTATAAAACAGAAATAATGCTTCAAAGGAGTGAAATGAAATATTCCTCAAAAGGTAGCACTCCATTTCCTAGTCACTTGTTTAATAAAAAATACACAAAAAAACCCCCCAAAAATCTGGCATTATGCATGCCTAATTCTCTCTAGGTTCCTGCTTCTGAAGTCTAAATCACATATGAGATTTGGATCNATCTGGCTTTATGCATGCCTAATTCTCTCTAGGTTCCTGCTTCTGAAGTCTATATCACATATGAGATTTGGGTCCAGGGTTTGGTTTGGGTTTTTTTTTTTTTTTTTTGGTTGGTTTCAGTCTTTTTAAAGTAACAGTAATTTTTAAAAAGCACCAGGTAACAAAAGACTCCAGATATTTCCTATTAAAAGGGTTGTCTTGAAGGAAAAAACAGTTTACTAAGACCAACATCTGCATTTACTCACAGAAAAGGCAGGGTCCTTTTGCAGAACAAGTCCATTTTTAAATTGCAGATCAATTAGCAATCAAATACTGGGTTTTGTCAAGTTGTCTTTTACAAGAAGTGTTGCAGCCTTTTTCCATTAGACTATGAAATGGCTGGAATGTGACTGAGCACTGTGAGATATACACATTAATCAAAAGACTGCCAGGGCAAAAGTATGCATCTGCAGGGGAGGAGGTGCAGTCACAGCTTAACATATTAGATTAGAAAATTAAGAAAAGAAAATAGCTGATTTTTATCACCTTAAACAAAAAGTTAAGAAGAGCAAACTTAATGAGATTGGCTTTATTATATGTCAGCACCAATGTCTTCATTCCCAAACTTTTCTGTAGAGCAATCTATGTGCTGGTACTAGCACTTTAATGCTTCAAATATAACTCCAATCACATGGCCAGGAAAAGTAGTTTTGGAGAAAACAGTATTTCAGAAAGTTTCTTTATAAAATATTTATAAATAACTTTTGGCCAAGGTACAAAAGCAAACATGCAGCGTAAAAAAAACAACAAAAAAAATCATCACTATAGCCAGAATGAGCTTACTTTGGAAAGGCTTACTTCCATGAAATGTCAGTTACTCATTTAAAATTAGCTGAATGAACTGCAGAAAACCAAAAAGTCTGCATTTTATGGAAGCATATTGCTGAGAAAAAGCCAGTAAATACTGATATGAATGTGTGCTAGGTATAGAGACTATTATTTCCATTTAAACAGCTGTCTAAATCATTTACTGTTTTGATAACAAACATGCCCTTTAAAATTCTTTTGGTTAAGTCTCCTGTTTTGTTTTTACATATAAATTCCAATTACTTTAATCTAGTTTGCTTTCTTTTATCATGATAAAAACATTAAAGACTTGGCAAGGATCTGCCAAATTAGACACTAGCACTTACAAAACATTTTCCAAACTAAAAATACAGACACATAGGTCAATATCCTTACTTAAAAGACGTATCTTCAGGAGAAGCTCTATGGATTAACACACATGCATACAAAAGCAAAGTTAAAATCAGTATTTTAAAAAATATCAAAGAAGGACAGTTGAACATCTCCGTAATTCACTAGCACCTGTCCAGGTTTATTTGAGGTTTTCTTAACTAATCTCAGAGATTTATAAATGTGACTCAGCACTTTAACCTCGACAGTAGAAGTAGAAAGAGCCAGATGTTGTGCTACAAATGTTAGAAGGATTAACTCAGAAACTGGAAAAAGGACATGCTTAAGAGTTCAAGCTACTTCAGAAGTACTTCACTGAATTTTAACTCTGTTTTTGACAACAGTAGTGGCTGCATACAGATTCTTTAGGGACTATAAAGGTGAAAAACCCACAGTATTTTATTTGCAACTATTTTTTCCTATGTTTGCAACAATTCATAGCTGTGTATAAGCAAAAGCACTACCCAACCACACAACTACATAGCAGGTAAGGTTGGAAGGGAACACAATTGGTCATCTGGTCCAATCTCCCTGCTCAAACAGGGTCATCCTAAAGCACATTGCATAGGATTGCATCCAAACAGTTCTTGAGTGTCTCCAGTGAGGGAGACTCAGAAGCCTCCCTGAACAACTTGTTCCACTGCATAGTAAAGAAGTTCTTCCTCATTTTCAGGTAGAACTGCCTGTGCATCAGTTTTTGCCCATTGCCTCTTGTCCTACTGCTTGGCACCACCAAGGAGAGCCTGGATCCATCCTCTGACACTCTCCCTTCAGATACTGACAGACATTGATGAGGGCCCCTCTCAGCCATCTCTTCTGGAGGTTGAACAGGCCCAGCTCCCTCAGCCTTTCCTCGTAAGAGAGGCTCTCTTACTGCCCTTCACTGACCTGTTCCAGGAGCTCCCTGTCTCTCTTGTCCTGAGGAGCCCAGACCTGGACACAGCACTCCAGGTGAGGCCTCACCAGGGCTGAGTAGAGGGGCAGGATCCCCTCCCTCCACCTGCTGCCAATGCTCTTCCTAATGCAGCCCAGGATCCCACTGGCCTTCTTGGCCACCAGGACACACTGCTGGCTCATGGAATACTGAACAATAAATCCTCTCTTCTTACATCTTAAGTTTACTGATCCAAATGACAAGACCCAAACTTTGATTACAAAAGTGGACAAAGCCAGTGAGTCATTTTTCTTCAAGATGCACCCTATACCATGTATTATTTCCTAATTTACCTCTTTACACATACACACACCTCTATACTCTTCTTGTCCCTGATGTTTGGCATTTCTCTTCTTACACCTAGTATTCAAAGAATCCTAGCTTCCATTCAATTCCAATTTCTCATCTTCTGTTCTTGCTGAGCCGAAACTAATTTCTTCCTTCCAGCTTTTCACAAATACTTTGACAATCCTTCAGCTTCTCCCACGGCTGGTACTCTTCTGAATTCCTCACTGAGAGACTTTGAAACCTGCCTTTCATCATCACAGTAATTTTTTCACTCTGATTTCTCCTGTTCAAACAGCTTCAGTCTACACCAGCTCCTAGCTGGTTCTCAAGTATGTCAGGCTGATCTGTGTTATTCACTTCTCATCCCTATCAGCTTCCATGGGTAGCTGCTTTGCCCATTGGTTTGCATCAATCCTCCCTCCAGGATCTCAGCATCTCCAGCACGAAACCTAACCCCAGCTTTATAATTCCAAGTCACTCTTTCCTCCCTTCTCTAGTTTCAATTTCCAATTCTTCCAGCAGTCTTCACAGCTGTTGGCCACTGTGGCCAAGCAACTCCCAACTGAAGATACTTCTACTGTTTGTCATCCATTTTTGTTATCTTCTGCTTTGTGCTCCCTCTAAGGTGAGAATTTTAAACCAAATACCTAACACTTCATAAAGTTAACTACAGAACCTGCTTCTTACAAAGCGATCTCTCAGCTGACAAGCCATGCCACTAAAAAAGGTACACACGCCGTTTGTAACTGACCCTGCTCTCCACAGGAGGTTGAACAGGATGACTTCCTGATGACCCTTTCAATCTAAATTTTCCTAAAGAGGGATTTGTACAACAAGGATTACCAGAGGTTATGGAGCAGCGACATGTCTTTAGCAGAATTGCTGCTCAGGCAAATAAATACTAGAGATGAAGTAAAAAAAGAAGAAATTAGCAATTTCATAGCTATTTTTCATTCTGTATTCTTAACTACCAGCCAACAGGAAAAAAATCAAGAAACTTTAGTGCAGCCCAGAAAAAAAGGGTGCCTTTTTAAAGCAATCTGGATCTCTGAACAAGTTCAGATTTGCAAATCTGAATTGGACTCCCACAGATTCCCAGTGCATCTTTTTCACTCCAGTGACACATCACATTTGATTTAAAATAGGTATGTTTGAGGAAGAAAGGTTAGAAACTTTCTCTAAACAAGCATAGTTAAAACAATGACAACTACGAAATTGAAAAATTTCAGCATCCATTTCTTCAAATATTATTAACATTACATTTTCATCAATGCTTAAGCTGTTCCATTTTCAACATCAATACTTTAAGAGATGTATTGGCATGACATTTACATTAGGTGGCAATTGATAATGCAAGACAGAATGGGAAAAAAGCACTAGCATGTTTCTCTCTGAAATATTAACAACTCTTTTATTTTAAATGACAGTCTGGGTTTACTCATTCCTTATTGCGATCTACAGCTCATCAAACATCGTAAAATTGGGTATTACTTATGTGGTTTTCCCCAGCCTTAAGAAGACAGAGACATTGACTGAATTAATTATTATCCACAACTGTTCCCCAAATGGATCAGTTTTGAAAATCCACTTGCTGAGGCACATAGCCTGATATTTGGCTAAATAAAAATACCCCAAATCGCCACAAATCTAAAGGACCAGAAGACTTTAAATCTGCTTATGAAAAATTAGCTAAATTAGGTTTTCAGTGGCCTAAAAGAGCATTAACATCAAATAAATCTTTACTCTGTGAGCCCACCCATTGCATTTTACCCACCTAGTGTTTTCACAGTGTAATGAGGACTCTCCAAAACAATCCCTTCTTCTGTGTCAAATATTGGATTATCTATTCCAGTTTTGGGAGGAATTTGTGCTAGTTTCTTTAGCCTCATGGAAGCAGTAAGGTCCAGTTCTTGTTTCCTTCCCTCCTCTTCTCGTCTGCGCCTTATGTCCTCCTGCTGCTGACGGATTCGCTCCAGCTGAGCACTGCGCCGCATGGGCATCATCCTGGAGCCCAAGTCCCCAGGGCAATCAACAGCCATTTCTCTGTGCTTCTGAGGTTCCTCAGGAGACATAAGATCCACATTTTTCGCTTCATTGTCAGAATCCTCTGTGATATGTCCATTCATATGAGAAGTTGTCATGATTATTTGTAAAATGCTTCTGCTCTTCAAACCAAAATGCTGCTATTAGGCCAGTTTGTGTTTTGATATTGTGTAAAATCCATTATAAATTCAAAAATATTTCCCTTCCATCACAAGACGCTTGAAGAGGCATCCAGGAGGAAAATCTAATGACAAATATTCAAAAGAAAAGAAATTAGTGAGTAATTGAACCAATAAGAAAACACCTAAGGTCTCCAGACATCAGAACAATGGAACTTTGCATCCAAATTTACATAGCAGTTCTTCCCCTACTAAAAACTACAGAATCCTCACAAATCTGTATCACATATTTTGGTAGATTTTCAGTTATAAACAACACGTTCATATGAAGTTGAGTATGCTGAACACAAGTAAAGATATTTGCATTTACTGTATAAATTGCGGCATTTTATGTAAACATTGCTTCCTGGATTCAGAGAAGACAGGTCTGGCATAGAGTTCATCCAAAAGATACCATCTAAAGCAGACAGAAGTTGTACTTACACAATTCCAAGTACAGATCAAGTTCCAGGATAAGGGTTTGGACAATTCTAGTTAGCAGCTACTCTTAATACTTCCTATAGGTACGCATTAAAGCAGGAAGGATTAAATACAAGAGTTAAAATCCTTGTGTGGGAGTACAGACATACAGATTTGACAGAGAATTATAATTAATTTCCACAGTCAAGTATGACATTCCACTATACTACACACACTTTAATCTGGTTTCTTATTCCTGATGATTCAGGCTAAAGAGCTTAGGTGTCTTGATAAATATAACCACTCATCTCTTAAATATGATACATGTAACAGTGGTTTTTATACCACATTGCCCTTCTGTCAGTGATACATTATCCACAATCTGTCCAATTAAAAGGTCATAAAATTAAGGAATAGTTACATACCATGTTACCAATATACTTAATTTTTCAAGTCATATTTTATCACCTTTTTTTTAAATTTACTGAGAGGAAATAATAGCAAATATCTCCAAGTTTTATTACACACTGGAAGCACCAAGACAGAAACC